>ML434155.1:11594-31974 GCA_005239525.1 Nicotiana knightiana | reverse complement strand
TTCGAAGATCTTCTTGAGTACGAGTGAGTGATTGTACGAGCTCGCCTGAGTATTCTTCCTTCTTCCCCAGCAAGTTCTTCAAGTCTCAAATCTCCTCTGCGGAACAGGACAGCTGTTCCGCGAACGAAGACTCCAGAACACTCTTATATTTGTCAGCTTGACTGCAAGAAGCCCGCTCCACTGCTAGTTCTGCTGCCATAAGTCTCATCTACCGCTTCAAGGTACTCCTTTCCTCTTCTAAAACGTCCATGTCAATCCTTAGGCTACCATATTGTGCTTTCCAATTATCAACTTCTTCCTGCAACTCTCTTGTCTCTTGGTATGTGTTTGAAATCCTCTTCATAAGCTCCATGCCTATAAGGTTAATCTACAAGAAATAAAGCAGTCAGATATAGTAAATTTCTTTACTAGAGTGAAAGAGGATAACTTACACCATACCTTCAAAGAGGTATGCACGACCTCATTGGCCCATGTAAGAGCACCGTGGCTAGCTAGCTTTGCTTTCTCAGCGGGACCTATCAAAGGCTTGAGCCACACTTCAGGCTCACCCGTCTTCTTGAAAAGGTTTCCCTCAGCTGGAACCTCTATTACGACCTGCCGCATCTCTCTGCTGGAGACCCTATTTCCCTAATGGAAAGCATAGAAGTAGGCAGGGGTGGAATAGCAATAGGCACGGAAGGTTGAGGAGCTGGAGAAGCCACGGGCAAAGAAGCAGGCACGGAAATTTGAAGAGTTGAAGAAGTTACAGGCAAAACAGCAGCAAAAGTTGAGATAGCCAAAGTAATAGACGAAACAGCTTCTCTCAAAGAAGCGGGAAAGACATCAGCCAAAGGGACGTCGTCAGGAGCAAGATCAATACCACCATAAATAGGGGAATGCGAAACATCATCAAAGACAAGGGGCTCAATCACAGACACGGGAGGCAAGATTGAGGCAGTAGGCTCATCATCTAAGACCATTCGCCTTCTCCGTGGCATGTGCACTAAAGCACCCTCTTCCTCTTCCTCTATGGAACGAGACTCACTAATCGTCCTCTTCAAGGAAGATGAACCAACAATAATTTCCTGGGCTTGAGCCAAGGACATCTTCGGGATAGAGGAAGCAGACACCCCACGAGCAAAGAATTCTATTAAAAAGGTTAAAAAGTTAAACGAAAAAAAAAAAGACTCGAGTAAGGAAAGAAGCAAGAACAAAAGCTTCACTTACCAGGGGTCTTTACTTGCCAACCATACCTCCCAGCGAGGTACTTCCAAGATCTTTCTTCTGAAGAAGCAACAGATATCAGTTTGTTTACCCAATCGCGAATACCGGAGACATTCTCAACAGTATTTATGATTGCTGAGAAAAGGAAAATAAGCAGATACGGTGTTAAATAAAACATCTCAAGTCAAAACAAGAAAAAGTAAATGCAAGCTAAAGCATACTCACGTGCGCGATTCCACTTCTCAGGGAAGGGAAGATTTTCTTCACCCACTAAACTAGCAGTGGGAACAACAACATACCGGAGGTACCAACCCTTATCCTTGTTGTCTCCAGGGGTTACCAACACTCTTTTGCTTCTAGCAGTCAGAGTAAAAACCCCTTCACGAAATAAGGTAGGAGAGTAGAGGTGAATAAGATGGTTGAAGGTAAAAGGAACCGAGGCTAAAGAAGCCAAACTCCTAAGACATGCGACAACTCGCCACACAAGCGGGCCAACTTGTCCTAAGCAGATATTGAAAAAACGGCAAAACTCAATTATAACTGGGTCAATGGGGGGTCTAAACCCTAAAGTGAAAGGATACGTATAAACAAAAGAATATCCCGTCTTGTAAGACGTTATTCTTTGATTACTATTCAGAATATAGACAGGAAAGTCATATTTCCAAGCATTCCCTACGAACAAGGGAAATCTGACCCTCAATTATAAGGGTTGGATATCTTTCTACACTATCAAGAGAAGAAGATTGATCTATAAGAACTTGACTATCCCTAGCGAAAACAAACTCAGCAGGGATAATTTCATCGACTCCAGGTTCACGAAGCCGTTCGCCTCTACCTCTAGACAAAGACCGAGAAACCCTAAATCTCGGAGAAACTGGAGATCTAGAGCCCCTCGAAGGAGTGGATCCTAGACTTCTAAGTCTACCACCCCTCCGACTCCTAGTTAGAGCAGAAGAAGGCGCTAAAATTTCAATATCTATTACTCTTTGAGATTGGTTTAAGAAGACATGTTTACAAAGGTAAAGAAGAAAGTTCTTTACAAAAGACAAACTTAGAAAAGTGTTTCGTGGAAGCAAAGAAACGAAAACATGATTTTATACTTGAAGACAACCGTCAAACATGAAGAAAAAGGAAAATAATGATGAAAAGTCATAATTGAATATATCACTTCGGGACTGTCACAGCCGTAAAAAGCCCTAAAAGGTGCTGAGTAAATGCAGAACCAATCCGAAAAGGACACGTGGTATGAGCATTAAATGAAAGTGACAAATGACGCCTATGGTGCATAGAAGGATACAATGATTCAAGGAAAAGCGGCGGAAAAATATTCCCGCCATAAATGAATATCCACTTACCAAATATTAATCGTTAAATATATGGCAAGTGGGGGGGACTATCTGTATTGGTAAAAAAGAGTTTCACACGTAAGCCAGCTTTTGACAACTCAGCTAGTCACGTAGACACAGGAAAATGCGACAGCTGGACGTGACTCCTTGAAGAGATACGGTACAAAGAGGCATGGTTCAGTAAACCCACGAACTTATGAGTCACGGGAAACTCAACTTGATCAAAACGGGAGAGAGGCACGGTCAGAATGAATCTAGACAAAGCTACGAGCAGATTCAGGGACCCACAATTGATTACTCGAACGTTATGTAACTGAACCCTAATTATTTTTATCCTTTGTAACGCCTCATTAATGTCATAGTTAGTCATTAATGAATAACCATGCAAGAACCGTATGTTATAAGAATCTCTTATATAAGGAAGGGAAATATAGCTTGTAAAGGCATCCGATTCTCGAATACAATCAACATCGATCTTTTATTTCTGCAATATTGTTTATTATTCATTTTGCTCATTATCTTGATTATTAGTAACCCGTATTCATATTAACAATAAGCTTTAGTCAAAGGGTCTAATTCTTTGGTTAAACAATATTAAGCTTCAATTATCGTCCAATACTTAAATAATCATGAACTATTTTTGTAGTGTATAAAATACACATAAAATCTCTACTTTGCTCTAATTTCATCTCCAATGTAACTACACATAAAATAAGCTCAATTAAGTACAAATATAGTCTTAGTTAGTATTAAAGCACCTAAATATAAGATAAGTAATGCACTAAAAATATATAATTATATCAAAACATCAAGCCACCATCAACATTTGATTATGGATTATGACTCTTGGCGAGCGACTTCTGCATTTGATTTGGTACTTATAGTTTAAACATGATCACTTACATATATTAAATTCTGCTTAGCTAATAAAATTTATGATTTGTTTTTATGCCTTGTTCTGGACTTCAACATGCGTTTCAACCATCTGTTGTACATATTTGTTCTAATCTAAATAATTGCATGTGCCTGATAGATCATGTCTTTTTGTCCACCTGATGTTCTTGAACAAAGATACTTTAGCAGGTTTTGAAGGCATAGAATTTTGGAATCTTTTGCATTATGCCTTCTAAGTTCTGTCCAGTTGTTCCATACCCACCTCACTTACATATTTTAAAATGACAAGCTATTAGTCAATTTCCCGACCCAAGTGGCAGACGTCGCTTATTAGGGGTAGTAGCACGGGTATGCTACTCCTTTTATCTAGAACTATACATATAGAGATACAAATTGTTAAATGTCATACGGACGCGGAGCAAATTGTTTAGTCGAACAACGTAACGAGTTTAAGGTTACAGGAGCCTTTGTCATGCCACAAATTTGCAACCAAATAGAGCAGAGAGGTTATTGTTTCTTTCAATTAGGATGGCGAGTGAAAGTAGCCTACATTATGTAATGTAGATGTTATTTATGCTTTAAATTAACCATACTTTATGCATGTTTTGAATGCTAAAAGATAACAAAATGCTCTAATTGAAATTTTTATGCTTTGCAGGAACTACTCCGAGCTAGGAGGAGGATAAAGAGTGTTTTGAAGTCGAATTTGTACATACAAGGCCAATCGAGGATAGCCCGGGTGAAAAAAGAGCAAGAAAAGGCAAAGATTACGTTGAAGCTCAAGGACCGCGACCGCGGCCTAGAACACGGCTGGGACGCGGTCAACAAGGTGAAAACAGTCAGGTGTAAAATGACCGCGACCGCGGTCGAGCGTCAGATTGCCAAGAAGTTGGAGGCTAAAGTGTAAATTGCTGGGAATGTAACCTAACCCTATATAAACCCAAATACTCGCCCAAAGTTATTATCAAGCTTGTTTTAGACTCAATTCGAGGCAAGAACAAGTGAGAGAAGATCAAGTCATCATTAGAGTTTTCATTCTTCTTCTTTCTATCATTAATTTGTGAATTATGAACTATCTTATTTTAGTATGAGTAGCTAAACATCTAATCTAGGGTTTTGATGGAACCTATTAAAGGAAGAAATTCTTGCTATGTTAATATAGATTTGCCAAAGTTTTATCTCTATTTGCTCAACTACATGCTTGTTGTAATTAATTGAAGGGCCCTTAATTAACTGTGCCTATTTAGTATGTATTACTAAGGAGAGAGTGCATATTTAGGTCGTTGTTGAACAACATCACTCCCGACGTATATGAGGGATCAATAACAAAGGGTTTAAAGGTGGTATTAGAGATAACGAAATCTTGGGTGCGATCTAAGTGAGCTGTAATTAATGCTAGCTAGCGTAACTCGGGAGAGTATGTCTAGTATATTGTCATAATTACTTGGGAGAGACTTACGAAAGTCAGAGTACTCATGATCGATAGAGAAAGTTAGGAAAATTTATACCAAACATAGCGGGAAGGGATTCCAATAATAGGGGAAAGCATAACCTTAGATCATTCCTATTATTATTAACAACCCTTTTTTAGTTAGCTCTTAGTTATGATAGTTTCATTAAGTAATACTTAGTAGAAAACCAACTATTTGTTATTTAAATATCTGTGGAAGTTGATTATGTGGAATTGTGTGAGTCTGATTGTTGATACCCAATTTTATCCAAAATATTTTAAAAATTGCATATATACCTTCAAATTCATGCATTAGTAGCAATTGGCATTTTTTTCATAATTTTTCCACATTTTTATAAATTTATCCAGCATTTTATTTCCAATAAATAATTGCAAATTTTCATCACAAATGATTTCAAAAAAAAAAACATTTCTTGATTTAATTATTCCGTAAATAGACAATTTGGCACCTTTTGGCTATAATTGCAATAACTTTGAAATTATAGCCCAAGCATATAATTTTGTACTATTTTTACCAAAAAATATTTCTTTGAATTTTAATTAAATAATCTTTTTAAACTATTTTCTATGCATGAAATTCATTTTTTATGATTATTAACTATTTTATAAATTACTTTAACTAATTTGGATTGGGTATTTAACAAATAGCCCATTTTTTAATTCAATTACAACCTTACTAAACCAGCCCAAAACCTTAATCAGACCAGCCCAAATACCCAGACCCAATCCCAAATCCTACCTAACCCAATTCCGACCAAACTTGGTCGTTGATCATTTTTTATCAACGGTCCAGGTTTAATCTTTCCTAATTTAACCTAATGACCCCCTCAAACCTCTCATTCACTCCTCACTCAACCGCCGTCACTCCTCTCATTCTCTCTCAACCCGCCTCTGCCCTAACCATGGCTTCCACCCGTCATTGCTTGCTCGCCGTTAATTATGGTGGTTCACTACCACCCCTATACCTAATGGCTCCCCTCCTATGGTCGGGATTCTTGCTGTCTTGAGGTCCTCAAAGGGATTAGTGGCCGTTCACTCACCCCTGGGCCTGTTCTCACCAATCTCAGGCCATCATGACTCGATTGAGTAAGATCGTCCTATCTTATTACTAAATGTATGGCTTCTGAGCCGGAATCTCTCTATCTCTGTGTTATCTCTCTCAAAACCATAATCTTATCTCTTGACTCTTTAGATCTGTAACAGATCTTAGGATATTTGAGTTGTTTTACCATTTTTTCTATAAAAATCTTTCGATTTTTCAAAGCGTCTCTTCATCTTCATAACTAGGGTTTCTAAACCTCTTTTCAAAAAAAAAATTCTCTGATTTTAAGAGATTATTCTATAATCTTTATTGTGTTTAAACGGTTTTATTTAGGTTCTCCCCTAACTAATTATGTTAAGAAACCTGATTTCTTGGCTTAGCTTTGGGTTCTGAGTTTGTCTTTGCTGATTTGTTCATGCGATTTGTGTGTATGCATGTTTCTCATGAATATGTTCTCAGTCTATGTGATTTCTACCCTATTATGCTTATTAGGGTTTCTGATTTGTTTCTTCCCGCCTATATTATGTTTATTTTGTCTATCGACAAAAATTGGTGGTAATTTCCCCTAATCAGTACTAGCTTCTATTTGAATCCCTGATTTCCTGTGATTGATACCCTTAATTGGTTTCCTGTGATGATGTACTTTACTAATTTCCAGTTTCTAAATCATTTTTCTTGCCTTATTATGTGGTTGACTACATTATTTACTGATTCTTAATATTGTTTCCATAATTAGGACTTTCTGAACCTAGCCCTAATTACTGGTTCTATACTTGTACTGTTTGAAACCTTTCCTTATCCGTTAAATATGATTTCTTTACTGGTTACCTATTTTTCTACCGTTTGAACTGATTCCTTTAATTAAGGGAGTAGTTGGACTGATTTTACTCTAATTGATTTCGAGTTCTATAATTAATTTCTTACCTTATTTACCTAGCTTTTAAACTACTATATATATTACCCTCTTCTACTCTCATTAGACACTCATACACACACGAACGAACATTAGTTCACATCTCTCATACACTCAAAAGCTTTTCTTCTTTCTTTGTTACTTGCTATTGTTATTAAATTAGTTGGCTGCAAGACAAGGCTAATTATTGCACTCTCCTGTTCTTCACTTTGTGTTTACTCTCTTTACTGGTATGTTCTGATTTTAAATTCAAGCTCCAAAACCAATGTGTTTCCTACTGCTTCAGTTTATCATATTCCTGATCTGTTTCTGTCTATTGTTCTGTTGTTCGACATGTAATTGACCTGTTTACATTATTGCTTCACCCAGCATGTTAGTTATGTCCTACCCCTTTTAGGATCAGCATGTTCACTCCCCCTTGTAGTCTATCTCAGTGTGACTCTACTCTGTTTTTGAATGCTTGTCTATTTGTTGTCCAGTTCTGTCATGCACCTATTTTTGCAAAACTGATTTGTTACCCTAAGTTTTCTTGATGATATGCTTAATCATGTCTACTACTTCTATGTCCTCACTGTTGCTATGAAATCCTACTATGTCATCTCCTAATCCCATGAACCCCCTAAATCACTTCCGATTCTATAATTATGTTCTAATTAGAACTCCTAAATCCATGTCTTACTATTTGCACTATTAGCCACCCCTTAATTGCAAAAGACTTCTGTTTATTATGTGTTTATTATGTGTCTCCAGTCCCCAACTATCCCTGTGTGAAGGGTTGCTATTTGAGTATTGCTGAACCTGTTTGGCTCCATGTTTGATCTGTTGTTTGTTTGATTACACAACTCTTGTCAAAACTATTTTACTAAACAATTATCCTATTTTATAGAACTACTTCAACTGAGTCTTTTTTCAAATACTGCTTTCCTATTAAAACCTTTTCAAAGTATGTCAAGCACTCTCACTCTACTCTTAGGTCCTTAAGTCCTGCCCCTCCAGTGTGTGACTGCTTTGGGATCCCTGTGACATCCTTCTGAACTCTGATGCACTAGGGCTGGCTCTTCCACACTGCACTTACTTAGTTCTAGATATGAAGTCTGGGTGTGAGCACTGCCCAGGATCCTTGAGGTCCTTAGGGAACTCTGACACACCCGGACATGAGAAAGGCTATGACTTTGGCATATGAGGCTATGGACAATTTGGTACATTTGGGGCTACTTCAGGCTCCCTATAGTTTAACTTCTTCTTTTCCCTTGTCTATTTATGTAATTTATTCAGCTGGTCTGTAATAATTATTTGAAAACACATATAGGGGTTGGCTAGTGAAATGGGGAGGGTAGTTATATATTCTATCATTGGGTAGAAATCATGCCTTAGGCTTTTACATTCCCTATATCTGCATTAGAATCCATGCTTAGGACCAACATATTCATTCAAACCATGCCAAACATACATTAGATATCATGTCTTTAAGGTTTTCATGTTTACTGCTTTAACGTACAGCATGTCCTTAATTTATGCTTATGCCTACCACTTGGAAATCCTGCTCTTAGGATAATAAAATCAATATAAAACAGTTACTCATGTGCATTCAAAATCATGTATCCATCATCCTGTAACTCTTCGTGCATTTTAGAAATTATTCCTTTAGGAATTCTGCACATCCTGAAATTTTGTCTTAACCATCATGCATTTATATGTGCATATTAGATATCCTACTCTAGGATTTCGTTTGCATCTGCTTAACCACGCCTAGTTTAATTACTGACTCACGAAATTGGTAAAAACAATCTCACATATGATTATCCTGTTTTAGATAAAACTGGCAACAATCCCTGCATTTTTGTAACACCTAGAACAACATGTTTTTAGGCAAAAACAACTTATGAACTGTCTAAAGGTTAACAGGCTTAAAAATCAGTAGGCAAACTGATTAGGCCCCTGATTCTGAGCTTATAAAAATAAAGCTGCATATTTCTGTGCATTGACATTCACTTATATATCCTGTCTTAGGATCCTGTCTAATAAAATTGCCTCTTGTTTGTGTTTGAGACGTGCTGATTATGTGCATTACTTGTGGAGGTAAATCTAGGCCTCATAATTATTTTCCTGTATTTACTTATTAGTCCTATTTGTTCTTGCATGTCGCTTAGAATTTTATACTTTCAAAACCTTAGGGGTCTGTCTAGAACTACCTATACTTAGAGGTCCTAAATTCCTCCAGGACCATTAAGAAGGGACGGGTAACAGCACGCATAGAGATCGCTAAATACTTCGCTTAATAACCGCTAAGGGGTAGGGTAAAGGGTAGATATGGATATGATGACCAGTGCGCTAATACCACGTGCAGCCCCTCACTGAGGAGTGATTACCAGGTATTGCATTGATATGATCCTATAGGATAAACAACTTAGGACTCACTTATCCCCTACATATGTGTTCTTAGACTGCGAATCTTTTCAAAACCATTACTTGTTTCCATGTGTATACTTTGACTGCTTATTTGCTACTTGCTTAAATTCACAAAGTTTGTTTGGCCGGGAACCACAATTGTGGACTTTGAGGGGTGCCTAACACCTTCCCCTCGGAGTAATTTCAAGCCCTTACCCAATCTATGGTTATTCAATTAGTGTTATTGTGACCCTTAATAGGTGCCCTAATGCACCTTAATTCATTCGCTGGTGACTCTTCAAATTCTTGCATCCCTTATCCCAAAAGGAAATGAGTTATCCCAATAATGTCAAAAACCCTGACTGATCCGAAAGAAGAGGAGGGGGGCACGACAGCATGGCGACTCTGCTGCGGATTCTAGGCTTTTACCATTACAAATCATTTTTGAGAAATCGTCTAAGTATGCCTGGTTTTTTTTATACCTGCACCATTTCCCTTTCCCCTTTATGTGCAATTAATTGTTTATTTTCCCAAGTATTTATTCTTTTAAATGAAACTGACATGTTTCTTTTTGTTTTCCTTTGTAACTGCTTTTCAATTATAATTTTTGTATTTACCGCTTTCATAACGTGCAAATACATGACAACATGCTTTTATTGCTTATTTTATTGTTGCATAATCATGCTCAACATCATATTCCACTCGTGCCTATACAAATCATATAGGAGCTCTTGATGAGTGGTTGCGCTCTTCCATTTTATATCACTCCCTAAATTCAAAAAGGCTTATTTGCGGTAACACTAGTCGATTAGCGGTGTAGTCGACGATTCTGTTCCTTTCCTCCTCAAGTTGTTCGCTTGGGGGTACCAGTATAGACCCCCATAGTAACCCTACTCTGATTATAACTATACATGCATCATGGTCAAACCTAGACGGGTTAATATGTTGTCCACATAATAACCTTTAGGAAAGCCTTGTCCAAAAGTCCACTGGGGTTTCCATAATCCCAACGGACGCAACCACGATCTGTGCATTAATTTGGAGAGCCAAGTGCCATTAGTGACTTATCTTATTTAGTGTCATTTTTTATTTATCTACTTTTACATTAATGAAATGAGGCAATTATTGGCATCTAAGTTCTCCAAATCAACTTGTCGCTAGGCCTACCTCGGCCACAATGAGGCTCCCAAATTAGGACACTTTTATATTCCCGCAATGTGTGTTTAAATACTGTAATATTTTCGTATGATCCTCACTGAGTTGGCTAGATTTTGTTTTTACTTTCTTTCTTTTTTATTATTCCCCTCCCCAAAGGTTGGTTTGTGCATTCTGGCATCATTAGCATACCATCCAAGATCCAGAGTCCCTCCACCTTCTCCTCCTCCTAGAACTTATTCTTGGAAGACGAGGATATGGATTGTTGTGTCATCGTTGAGGAGGAAGGCCCTACCATCCAAGCTGTGAGCAAGGGATAGCTCCTTAGAAATTGGACTGTCAGACCATCCAAGGCCCGACGAGTCATGCGGTAGCAAGGCTGAACAAGCGTTATTTACTTCATTTTTGCTAATGATTTCCTTTTGGCATTTTCTGTTTTCCAATAAAATCCCGACGTTCCAAAATGTTTGTTTAAATTATCAAAATCTCTTTTACGTTTCAACGAATCAGTATTTATTTATTATCGTTTTTCTCTCATTGCTTTTATCTATACAGCATTACTATTTCCTGTCTTCATGAAACGATAACTGTGACATGCAATGAGACAACGTAACAAAAGGACAGCGTTTTAGAATAAGAGGATGTCATACCCGATGAAATTGTCAGAGAAGTTGAGGATTTCGAGAACAGACCTAAGTCCAACCTGGACGAAACTGAGGTAGTCAACCTGGGAGATTCAGAGAATGTCAAAGAAACTCGCATCAGCATCCATTTGTCACCATCAGAGAAAGAGGAATACACCCAATTCTTGAAAGAGTATGAAGACATATTTGCATGGTCGTACGACGACATGATTGGTCTAAGTACATCCATTGTGGCTCACAAGTTGCCAACCAATCCAATGTGTCCGCCGGTAAAGCAGAAGCTCAGGAAATTCAAGCTTGATATGAGCCTAAAAATCAAGGAGGAAGTTACCAAGCAAATCAACGCCAAGGTCCTCAAGGTAGTTGAATATCTAACATGGTTAGCCAACATCATGACAGTGCCCAAGAAAGATGGGAAAAGGATGAATGCAATAGGTCACAGACAACTTTATCAGAGCAGAATGACCAAAGCCTTCAACAAAAGAGTCAAGCCAAGACAATTCACATCGGGGCAGCTGGTGTTGAAGAGGATCTTTCCACATCAAGATGAGGCCAAAGGGAAATTATCTCCCAACTGGTAAGGTCCGTATATGGTTCATCAAGTATTGACAGGAGGAGCTACCATACTTGCAGAAATGGACGGAGAAGTCTGGCCAAAACCAATCAATTCTTATGCAGTCAAGCGCTACTATGTGTAATTCTTTATGCTCTTCTCAAATGATGTAAATTGAACTACGCCCAAACTGATTCCCGTTTAAGAGGGGATGCGTAGACAGCCCTATGGGTTCAGTCACAATTCAATAAAAATATCATTCCCCCCACCCCCATCGCCCACCCCCTCCCGCAATTAGAAACTGGGGCAAAACTTTGAGGAGGACCCTCAAAATTCCGAAGCAAGTTCAGTCGACCGTAGCATGCGCAACAGTTATATACCTCAACCCATCTAACTGGGGCAGAATTTTGAGGAGGACCCTAAAAATTCCGTAACATGAGAGGTTGCAATGTCTTGAACCGTGTCACGGTCGTCGGTTCATCTAAATTTCTTAAAATATATTTTATAATATGTCTTTGTAAAATCATGCATGCTTGCTTTCAAAAATAGCTTTATTTAAGCAAACGCTACCCCGATAACTTGAACAAGATCATCAAACCAAACAGAACGAGTCAAGCAAAGCCAGAGGGGATACGAACCGACCTTCCCCCTCTACAGAACTCACGATTTTTCTTTAGATGCAGGAACAAAGGATAAACATGCTCAGTAGTCACAATTCTCATAACAATCGCAATATCGAAATCTGCTACCAGCTAAGAAATTCCACAATCATTTGCTATTTACTCTTCTGGTTAAGGCTAATCGCCACCTCCATCTTGCATGAGGTTAAGATCTACCTCCATCTGCATAAGGATAAACTCTGCCTTCCCCTTGCATAAGGCTAATCGCTGCCTCCTCAGCATGAGACTAAGCTCTGTCTCCATCTTCATAAGGCTGAACTCTGTCTTCCATTTGCATAAGGCTAATATCTGCCTTCCATTTGCATAAATCTAATCTCTGCCCTTCATTTTCATAAGGCTAATCTCTGTCTGCCCTTGCATAAGGTTAATCTTTGCCTTCACCTGCATAAGGCTAAGCTCTATCTTCATTTGCATGAGACTAAGCTCTGTCTCCATACTTGCATGAGGATAAGCTCTGCCTTAAATTTACTTTTTCACCGAGACTAAGCGCTGTCTCTCAAGCATTATTAACTTCGCTCCTCTTTCGGGCTAAGCTCTGCCCTCAATTTCGCAAGACTAAGCCTTGTCTTGTCAAATTATTGCATCTCATGGGCTGAAATATCGCCAACTTGTCCAAAGGCATCATAGTCTAACGGCATCATCCTCATAGCCAGAAGACACCATGTCATGGCCTGAGGATCTCTCTCAATTTGCATATCATTATTCAAAGGCGTCATAGATCGGAGGCACCATCTTCATGTCCCGAGAACATCATTTCATGGCCTGCGAATCTCTCATCAAACAATTCATGGCCTGGGACATCATGGTCTAAGGACGTCATCCCTAAGCGTCGGAAGACAGCTTTCATAGTCCAACGGGAACCTATATCATGTTTAAATGTATGCACAATATATGCTTGTAGTATTCTTATTTGCAGGTAACCCGGCGAGCAACGGCTATCCCAGCAGGAGCGACCCTACTCCAGTTCTCCCAACCATATCAAACCTAACCTCTCCCGTGAACCGTTCATTCGCCCATCCTTAGATATCGCGTCTGTTTTTGTAATGACTTCACCGGTATGTTTAAGCGGTGAATCCGAAACTACATACAGTCTGATTCCTGTAAAACCAAGGATATGTAGGCAGCTCAAAAGCCAGGGTGCGGCCTAAATCTCTCTAACCATTTCGCTCGGTCAAAATTGACCATCATGTCTTTACCGGACAACTCTTTCATCCTTTCCGGGTAAAGAGGGGCAACTGTTGATACCCAATTTTTCTCAAAATATTTTTAAAATTGCATATATACCTTCAAAATCATGCATTAGTAGCAATTGGCATTTTTTCATAATTTTTCCACATTCTTATAAATTTGTCCAGCATTTTATTTCCAATAAATAACTACAAAATTTCATCACAAATGATTTCAGAAAAAAACATTTCTTGATTTAATTATTTCGTAAATAGCCAATTTGGCACCTTTTGGCTATAATTGCAATAACTTTGCAATTATAGCCCAAGAATATAATTTTGTACTATTTTTACCAAAAATTAGTCCTTTGTATTTTAAAATACTAAATAATCTTTTTAATTATTTTCTATGCATGAAATTCATTTTTTATGATTATTAGCTATTTTATAAATTATTTTAATTTTTTTGGATTGGGTATTTAACAAATAACCCATTTTTAATTCAATTACAACCTTACTAAACCAGACCAAAACCTTAATCAGACCAGCCCAAATACCCAGGCCCAATCCCAAATCCTACTTAACCCAATTCCGACCAAATCCTGGTCGTTGATCATTTTTTATCAACGGTCTAGGTTTAATCTTTATAAATTCAACTTAATGACCCCCCAAACCTCTCATTCACTCCTCACTCACCCACCGTCACTCCTCTCATTCTCTCTCAAACCCTCTCTTCCCTAACCATGGCTTCCACCCGTCGTTGCTTGCTCGCCGTTAATTATGGTAGTTTACTACCACCCCTAGACCTAATGGCTCCCCTCCTATGGCCGGTATTCTTGATGTCTTGAGGTCCTCAAGGGGATCAGTGGTCGTTCACTCACCCCTGGGCCTGTTCTCATCATTCTCAGGCCATCATGGCTCGATTGAGTAAGATCGTCCTATCTTATTACTAAATCTATGGATTCTGAGCCAGAATCTCTCTATCTCTGGGTTATCTATCTCAAAAACTTAATCTTATCTCTTAACTCTTTAGATCTGTAACAGATCTGAGGATATTTGAGTTTTTTTACCATTTTTTTCAATAAAAATCTTTCGATTTTTCAAAGTGTCTCTTCATCTTCATAACTAGGGTTTCTGAACCTCTCTTCAAAACGTTTTTTCTCTGATTTTAAGTGATTATTCTATAATCTTTATTGTGTTTAAATGTTTTTATTTAGGTTCTCCCTTAACTAATTATGTTAAAACTAATTTCTTGTCTTAGCTTTGGGTTCTGAGTTTGTCTTTGCTGATTTGTTCATGCGATTTGTGTGTATGCCTTTTTCTCATGAATATGTTTTATGTGATTTCTACCCTATTATGCTGATTAGGGTTTCTGATTTGTTTCTTCCCGCCTATATTATGTTTATTTTGTCTATCGACAGAAATTGGTGGTAATTTCCCCTAATCAGTACTAGTTTCTATTTGAATCCCTCATTTCCTGTGAATGATACCCTTAACTGGTTTCCTGTGATGATGTACTTTACTAATTTCTGATTTCAAAATTATTTTTCTTGCCTTATTATGTGGTTAACTACATTATTTACTGAATCTTAATATGGTTTCCATAATTATGACTTTCTGAACCTAGCCCTAATTATTGATTTTATACTTGTACTGTTTGAAACCTTTCCTTATCCGTTACATATGATTTCTTTACTGGTTACCTGTCTTTCTACCGTTTGAACTGGTTCTTTCAATTAAGGGAGTAGTTGGACTGATTTTACTCTAATTGATTCCGAGTGATATAATTAATTTCTTACCTTATTTACTTAGCAGTCAAACTACTATATATATTGCTCTCTTCGACTCTTATTAGACACTCATACACACACAAACGAACATTAGTTCACATCTCTCATACACTCAAAAGCTCTTCTTCTTTCTTTGTTACTTGTTATTGTTACTAAACTAGCCGGCTGCAAGCCAAGGCTAATTATTGCACTCTCCTTTTCTTCACTTTGTGTTTACTCTCTTTACTGGGATGTTCTGATTTTAAATTCAAGCTCCCAAACCAATGAGTTTCCTACTTCTTCAGTTTATCATATTCCTGATCTGTTTATGTCTATTGTTTTGTTGTTCGACATGTAATTGACATGCTTACATTATTTCTTCACCCAGCGTGTTAGTTATGCGCTACCCCTTTTAGGATCAGCATGTTTACTCCCCCTTGTAGTCTATCTCAGTGTGACTCTACTCTGTTTTTGAATGCTTGTCTATTTGTTGTGAAGTTATGGCATGCACCTATTTTTGCAAAACTGATTTGTTACCCTAAGTTGTCTTGATGTTATGCTTATTCATGTCTACTACTTCTTTGTCCTCACTGTTGCTATGAAATCCTACTATGTCATCTCCCAATCCCATGAACCCCCTAAAGCACTTCTGATTCTATAATTATGTTCTAATTAGCACTCCTGAATCCATGTCTTACTATTTGCACTATTAGCCACCCCTTAATTGCAAAAGGCTTATTTATATTATATGTGTATTATGTGTCCCCAGTCCCCAACTATCCCTGTGTGAAGGGTTGTTATTTGAGTATTACTGAACCTGCTTGGCTCCATGTTTGATCTGTTGTTTGTTTGATTACACAACTCTTGTTAAAACTGTTTTACTGAACAATTCTCCTATTTTATAAAACTATAATACTACTTCAACTGAGTCTTTTTTTAAATACTTCTTTCCTATTAAAACCTTTTCAAACTATGTCAAGCACTCTCACTCTACTCTTAGGTCCTTAAGTTCTCCCCCTCTAGTGTGTGACTACTTTGGGATACCGGTGAGATCCCTCTGAACTCTGATGCACTGGGGCTGGCTCTTCCACACTGCACTTACTCAGTTCGGGATATGAATTCTGGGTGTGAGCATTGCCCAGGATCCATGAGGTCCTTAGGGAACTCTGACACACCCGGACATGAGAAAGGCTATGACTTTGGCATATGAGGCTATGGACAATTTGGTATATTTTGGGCCTACTTCAGGCTCCCTATAGTTTAACTTCTTCTTTTCCCTTGTCTATTTATGTAATTTATTCAGCTGGTCTGTAATAATTATTTGTAAACAGATATTGGGATTGGCTAGTGAAATGGGGAGGGTAGTTATATATTCTATCATTGGGTAGAAATCATGCCTTAGGCTGTTACATTCCCTATATATGCATTAGAATCCATGCTTAGGACCAACATATTCATTCAAACCATGCCAAACATGCATTAGATATCATGTCTTTAAGGCTTTCATGTTTACTGCCTTAACGTACAACATGTCCTTAATTTATGTTTATGCCTACCACTTAGAAATCCTGCTCTTAGGATAATAAAATCAATATAAAACTATTACTCTTATGCATTCAAAATCATGTCTCCATTATCCTGTAACACTTTGTGCATTTTAGAAATCATGCCTTTAGGAGTTCTGCACATCCTGAAATTATGTCTTAACCATCCTGCATTTATATGTGCATATTAGATATCCTGCNTAACTCTTTGTGCATTTTAGAAATCATGCCTTTAGGAATTCTGCACATCCTGAAATTATGTCTTAACCATCCTGCATTTATATGTGCATATTAGATATCCTGCTCTAGGATTTCGTTTGCATCTGCTTAACCACGCCTAGTTTAACTACTGACTCACGAAAAAGGTAAAAACAATCTCACATATGATTATCCTGTTTTAGATAAAACTGGCAACAATCCCTGCATTTTTGTAACACCTAGAACAACATGTTTTTAGGCAAAAATAACTTCTGAACTATCTAAAGATTAACAGGCTTAAAAATCAGTAGGCAAACTGATTAGGCCCCTGCTTCTGAGTTTATAAAAATAAAGCTGCATATTTTTGTGCATTGACATTCATTTAGATATCCTGTCTTAAGATCCTGCCTAATAAAACTGCCTCTTGTTTGTATTTGAGACGTGCTGATTATTTGCATTACTTGTGGAGGTAAATCTGGGCCTCATAACTGATTTCCTACATTTATCTGATCAGTCCTATTTGTTCTTGCATGTCGCTTAGAATTTTATCCTTTTAAAACTTTAGGAATCTGTCTAGAACTAACTATACTTAGAGGTCCTAAATTCCTCCAGGACCATTAAGAAGGGATGGGTAATAGCACGCATAGACATCGCTAAATAAATTCGCTTGATAACCGCTAAGGGGTGGGGTAAAGGGTAGATATGGATATGATGACCGGTGCGCTAATGCCACGTGTAGCCCCTCACTGAGGAGTAATTACCGGGCATTGCATTGATGTGATCCTATAAGATAAACAACTTAGGACTTCCTTATCCACTACATATGTGTTCTTAGACTGCGAATCTTTTCAAAACCATTACTTGTTTCCATGTGTATACTTTGACTGCTTATTTTCTACTTGCTTAAATTCACAAAGTTTGTTCGGCCGGGAACCACAGTTGTGGACTTTGAGGGGTGCCTAACACCCTCCCCTCGGAGTAATTTCAAGCCCTTACCCAATATGTGGTTATTCAATTAGTGTTATTGTGACCCTTAATAGGTACCCTAAATCACCTTAATTCGTTAGGTGGCGACTCTTCAAATCCTTACATCCCTTATCCCAAAAGGAAATGAATTGTCCCAATAATGTCAAAAACTCGGACTAATCCAAAAGGAGATGAGGGAGGGGGTGCGACACTGATAACAGTAATTGATAGGTTAATTCCTTGTGGGATTCGACTCTGGACTTAATATTCGGAATATATTTGCAGAAACCGCTTTCGTCCTTTTTATAAGGCATAGTTGGGCGTGATCAAATTTTGGCGTCGTTGCCGGGGAATTAACGGTGTTATCAATTATAGTTAAAAGAAGTGCAAAAATTCTTTGTGTAGTCAATTTTCTTCACTTTTAATCAACTACATTGAAATTTTAACGTTTGTAATCTTGGGTGTTACAGGTGCAAGCCTAGAAACTCCTCAAGAACTGGTGAAGTGTTTGAAGTATTATCAGGTCCTGAGAAAGTTTTCAAGGCTTTGAATCTGGAAAACAGGAAAATCAAACAACAACAAAACTCAACTGAACAACTTGCACCAGACATGGAAGATCTGGTAAACAATGGAGATAATAGGGATAACGTGGAGGACCCAAATGAGCAGGTGGTGGAGCCTCTTGTGCCAGAGGCTGCTTTCTATGATTGGGCACAACCTGCAGTAGATAATTTAGCCACCGCAATTGTAGTCCCGCAGATACAGGCTGATTCATTACAAATCACAAACAATATGATGCATTTGTTGCAAAACAAGGGACTATTCCCGGGGTCATACATTGAAGATCCTCAAAAACACTTAAAGAATTTCTTGTCAATCTATCAAACACAAAGACAACACAACGTGACTCCGGAAGCAATAAAGTTATTGTTGTTTCCATTCTATGTGACATGAGCAGCTCGGGATTGGCTCAATTCACTCCCCATAAATTCCATCTCTACTTGGGAGGAATTAGTCAAGCAATTTGTGAAAAAATTTCATCCACCCCACAAGACTGCTCAGCAAATTGATGAGATCTTGAGCTTCAGACAGAAACCAACAGAAACATTGCAAGAGACATGGGAAAGATTCAAAGTACTGCTAGTTTTATGTCGACGCCATGGTATTCCTGAGAAGATGTTGGGGCAGAGGTTCTACATGGGTCTAGCGGATAGTGTGAAGGCTAATGTTGATGCTTCAGCCAGTGGAGCATTCTTGAGTAAAACATTCAGAGAGAGTAATATCATGCTCAACAAGATGGCACAGAATTTGGGATGGTCCACCAGAAACGCTCCCATCACTCATGTGGTCCACTCTGTGGCTTTAGATCCAGCTAAATCTATAGCTGAAAATATGGCCACACTAATGACACAAATGAGCACCCTCACTAGAAAGGTTGAAGAATCAGGTCAGAAACAGCATGTGCACATAGTCGATACAACTAATGGTGGCTTATGTACATCTTGCATTAGTCAGCCATTTGGTGGCCCGTGGAATACTGGAGGTGATCACCAACACTATCCTGAAAACATGAATTATGTGTCCAACTACGGGGGACAGAGACCAGGTGGTCATAATTGGAGTCAGTAGAATCAACAATATAGGCCAGCCCCGCAGCAGCACAATAATAACAGTAATATGGGAGCTATGCGACCACAAGGCAATATGGTGCCTTACCAAAGGCAACAGGGCTACAACAATTAGAATCAGCAGAAGGGTTATCATCCACATCAAGAGTAACACAATGGGAGACAAGAAGATGGGTTCACTAGACTCGAGGGAATGATGCAACAAGTGATTGGGTCCAATGCAAAAATAACTGAAAGAGTAGACTCACACGAGTCAACTATAAAGAATATTAAGGTCCAATTGGGTCAAATTTTGATGGCTCTGAATAATTTTCCTCATGGGACGTTATCTAAATACACATAGATAAATCCAAAGGAGCAAGGACAAAGAATCTAATGGAAGTGAGTCTACGTAATGGTAGAGACCAAGACTAGGAGCAAGATATTGCTTGCAAAAGCAGACCTACTGAGACACTTATGCTAGTTCCCATTGAGATAGATGATCCAGAAGGGTTGACTGAGGTGACAGTACAACATGCCCAGGGAAGATGCCACCAAAGAAAAAGAGGCTGAGAAAGAGGTTGAGACAGCACAGGAACCGGTGGTGGAGGCAGTCCCTGAACAAGAGAAAAATCAAATCACATGAAAGAAACGACCTCCAGCACCATTCCCACGGAGATTGGACAAATATAAAAAATATGAGCAATATAAAAAGTTCTTGGAGATGTTGAAGAAAATTCAGGTAAATATTCCATTGATTGATGCTTTAAAGGAGATGCATGGTTATGCAAAAATGATGAAAGACTTGATGTCCCGCAAGTTTGACTTCCAAGACTTGGCC
>ML434155.1:776-11555 GCA_005239525.1 Nicotiana knightiana | reverse complement strand
CGTGGCCAAAAATGATGAAAGACTTGATGTCCCGCAAGTTTGACTTCCAAGACTTGGCCACAGTTACTCTAACTCAGACTTGCAGTGTTGTTGTGACGAGACCTAATGCTCAGAAGTTGTCTGACCCATGGAGTTTCACAATTCTTTGCACTATAGGTAACTTTGCATTTGCTAAGGCACTGTGTGATTTGGGGGCAAGCATTAATCTTATGCCCCTGACTATCTATAAAAGGCTCAGGATTGGAAGAGCTAGACCCACGTCTATGTTATTGCAGCTGGCTGACAGGACAGTAAAGAGACCTTCCGGTATCCTTGATGATGTGTTGGTGCAAGGTGGGAGGTTTGTGTTCCCAACAGATTTTGTTATTCTAGATTGTCGAGTTGATGAGGAAATTCCCATAATTTTGGGAAGGCCATTTTTGGCCACGGGGAGAGCTCTATTTGACTGCAAAACTAGAGAGCTCAAGATGAGATTAAATGATGAGGAAATAACATTCAACGTGAAGAAATCTATAAGGCGACCAAGTGAATTCGCCAATTGCTCTTCAATTGATGTCGTGGATGTAATCTTGGAAGAGGATGACGAGACCTTGAACATTTAGGATCCTCTAACAGCTTGCCTCATGAACGTAGATGAGTTTAATGGTGAAGAATTGGCGGAATGAGTGCTCGCTCTTGAGGGCAAAGGTTTTTGGAAGAGACCACTCGAATTTGAGCTCCTGCACTTAGAGGAAAAGGAAACTCCCCCAGCCAAGCCATCCATAGAAGAACCACCAAAGTTGGAGCTGAAGCCGCTGCCCACCCATCTCAGGTATTCATTCTTAGGACCTAACTCAACATTACCTGTTATTATCTCATCTAGTTTGTTATATGTGCAGGCAGAACAGCTTTTGCAGGTGCTGACAGAGTGTAAGACTGCAATTGGGTGGACCATGGCAGATATCAAGGGGATTAGCCAGGACTTTTATATGCATAAGATTCTACTGGAAGATGGGCACAAACCTTCCAAAGAACACCAAAGAAGGTTGAACCCCAATATGAAGGAAGTGGTGAAGAAAGAAATCATTAAGTGGTTAGATGCGGGAATCATATTCCCCATCTATGACAGAAATCGGGTTAGCCCAGTGCAATGTGTACCAAAGAAGGGTGGAATGATGGTGGTGAAAAATGATAAGAATGAATTGAACTCTACACGAACCGTCATAGGCTGGCGAATTTGTATGGATTATAGAAAGTTGAACTTGGCCACCCGGAAAGACCACTTCCCACTTCCATTCATTGATCAGATGTTAGACAGACTGGCAGGGAAGTCCCATTTTTATTTTCTGGATGGGTACTCAGGGTACAATCAGATATCTATCGCACTAGAGGACAGAGAGAAGACCTCATTCACCTGCCCCTATGGGATTTTTGCTTTTCAGAGAATGCCATTTGGCCATGGAGAGTTTGAGAAGAGGTCGAGGGAGGCCTAAGAAGTATTGGGGAGAGGTGATTAGGCAGGACATGGTGCTGCTTCAGCTCACTGAGGACATGACACTTGATAGGAGGGTGTGGAGGTAGAGGATTAAGGTAGGAGGTTAGTAGGTAGTTTATAGTGTTCACCGATAGGTTTAGTAGCATACATTTCCCTTGATATTCTTAGATTTTATTACGGTATGTAGTTATGTTCGCCTCAGGTATTGTATTTTCTGTTGTTATTATTGGATACTATTTATCCTGTATTACGGTATGTGATTCTTATTTTTATTTTTATTTTTATTTTTATTTTTTATTTTTTATTTTTGTTTTTATTTTTATTTTTTATTTTTTTTTATTTTCTTTATTGTATTTTTTTAATTTTTTGGTTTTTAGTCGAGAGTCTATTGGAAACAGCCTCTCTACCTGCACTAGGTAGGGGTAAGGTTTGCGTACAGACTACCCTCCCCAGACCCCACATGTTGGGACTAGACTGGGTTTGTTGTTGTTGTTGTTGTTGGAGAATGCCATTTGGACTATGCAACGCACCTGCCACATTCCAAAGGTACATGATGGCCATCTTCACAGACATGGTAGAAGAAATAATGGAGGTTTTCATGGATGATTTCTCAGTAGTGGGAAATTCGTTCGATAACTGCCTTAAAAATTTACGGAGAGTGTTGAAAAGGTGTATAGAGACTAATCTGGTACTAAACTGGGAGAAGTGCCATTTCATGGTACAAGAGGGTATATTCTTGGGAAACTTGGTATCAAGCAAGGTCATTGAGGTGGATCGTGCGAAAGTTGATGTGATAGCAAAACTTCCACCACCCACATCCGTCAAAGCAATCAGAAGTTTCCTTGGACATGCCAGTTTCTACGGGAGATTTATAAAAGACTTTTCCAAAATTGCTAACACTTTGTGTAAATTGCTAGAAAAATATCACCCTTTTTTGTTTTCTGATGAGTGCAGGTAGCATTTGAGGAACTGAAGAAGAGACTAATCACAACACCTATCATTTTTGCCCCCGACTGGGAGCAACCATTCGAGCTAATGTGTGATGTAAGTGACTATGCAGTGGGAGCAGTGCTAGGACAGCGGAAAGACAAAATCATGCACCCAATTTACTACGCAAGTAGAACGTTGAGTAGAGCCCAACTGAACTACTCGGTGACTGAAAAGGAGATGTTGGCAGTAGTGTTCATGTTTGACAAGTTCAGATCATACCTGATAGGCTCAAAGGTAATTGTATATACTGATCATGCTGCTCTCAGGTACCTGATCGAGAAGAAAGATTCAAAATCGCACCTAATTCATTGGGTGTTGCTGCCTACAAGAGTTTGATTTAGAAATTCGTGACCGAAAGGGCACGAAAAATCAAGTCGCTGATCACTTATCGCGATTGGAAGGAGCTGAAAAAGCAGTTGAGGTAGAAGAGATTCTGGAAACCTTTCCAGATGAGCATCTACTCGCCACGAGCCTTGAGGAAGTTCCATGGTATGCAGACATTGCAAATTACCTAGCGAGCGGTATAGTTCCTTATGACCTTTCCTCTGTGCAAAAGAAAAATTTTTACCTTGATTACCGCATGTATTATTGGGATGAACCCTATCTATTTCGTATTTGTGTTGACAATATGATCCGGAGGTGTGTCCCCGAGATAAATCAATCTTCTGTTTTGCAGGCATGTCACGCATCGGCATATGGTGGACATTTTGGAGGAGTCAGGACAGCCGCGAAAGTTCTAGAAGCAGGGTTCTACTAGTCAACTGTGTTTAAGGATGAACATTTATGGGTCAAGGGATGTGATGAATGACAGCGAACCGAGAACATTTCTCGTCGCCATGAGATGCCCATGAACCCAATTCAGGAGGTAAAGGTGTTCGACGTTCGGGGAATAGACTTCATGGGTCCCTTCGTCAGTTCATATGGAAATAAGTACATACTTGTTGTTGTAAACTACGTATCCAAATAGGTGGAAGCTGCAGCACTCCCCATCAATGATGCAAGGGTGGTGATTGGGTTTTTGAAGAAGAACATATTCACCCGTTTCGGCACCCCAAGGTCCATAATTAGTGACGGAGGCACTAATTTTTGTAATCGAGCCTTCGAGAAATTGCTAGAGAAGTACAATGTATGCCACAAGGTGGCAACTCCATATCATCCTCAGACAAATGGGCAAGTAGAAATGTTGAACAGAGAGATAAAGAGTGTGTTAACCAAAATCGTGAATGCCACAAGAACGGACTGGGCGAAAGAGTTAGATGATGCACTTTTGGCGTATAGAACTGCTTTCAAAACACCAATCAGCATGTCACCATACAAGTTGGTGTTTGATAAGGCATTTCACCTGCTAGTGGAGCTAGAGCATAGAGCTTGGTAGGCGCTGAAACAATTGAATCTAGACATGGACGCTAGGGGAACGAATAGAGTCACTGAATTGCATGAACTGGATGAGTTCTTCCATCTTGCTTTTGAGAGCACAAGATTGTACAGAGATAGAATGAAGAGGTTGCATGACAAGAACATTATAGAACGGAATTTCAAACCTGGAGATATGGTGTTGCTGTACAATTCAAGATTAAGGCTATTTCCGAGTAAACTAAAGTCACGATGGTTTGGACCATTTCGTATGGTTGAAGTGCTACCTTCAGGTGCTGTAGAGATTGCCGCAGAAAAATACTCTCGCGCGTTTAGAGTCAATGGGCATAGATTGAAACCTTATGTGGGCATAGATGAAGTAAAGGAAGTGTCAGTGACCCATCTGACTGAGCCCCAGAGGTCGAGTGAACCTTAAATGCGCTCATTTTCTTCGTGTTGTGACGTTAAATCAGGAGCTGCATGGGAGGCAACCCATTGAATTATTGTAAGCGTCGTGTTGTGACGTTAAATCAAGCGCTTCTTGGGAGGCAACCCATGTTCTTCTTTTGTTGTTTTGTTTGAGGTGAACGATACTAATCAATTTATTAGTGTACAGGGAAATGTTGGTGCACATAGGGAAGAGTCGGGGTCAAAAGCCAACTCCGGAACGGTAAAAACTTGAAAAAACAAAATCGGAGGAACGCACCGCGACACCGGTCTGGGGCGCGGTGGAATAGGCACTACTATTTTTCCACCGCGACATGGTCCCATGTGTGGACCGGGCGCAGTGGTTATACGTACTTCTGCCCAGCGACTGTGACCGCAGTGCTGGGCGCGGTCGGCAGGTAAGAATTTTTTTTTTAGTTGTTTATTTTCCTTTTTTATATCCTAAACCCACTAACCTAAACCTACCCTACCCGCCCCAACCCCCAATTTCCCCATTTCTTATCTTTCCCAACCACATATCTTCTTCTTCCCCCTTCCAAATAACCTCCAAACTCATCTCCTTCTTCTCCCCACCTTCTCCCCCTCACAAATTCTTCTATTTTTCTCACCTCTCACGTACTCAAGTTATCACCTAAATTGTTCACCACCCTCAAGTAAGTTCATTCCTTCTTTCTCTCTTCTCTCTTATTTTTTCTTGCTTTTGCAATTTTATTTCAGATTTGTGTCATGTTTTAGAATAGAAATTCTTCTTTTTAGTTAATAATGTATATAATAGTAGACAATAGCATGATTTTGTTGTATAGAAGTTGATTGTGGTGGGGATGAGTATGTGTAGCTATTGTGGTTGATTTGGGGAGGATTCACACCTCCATGGGAGTAGTTGTGCTAAATTGTAGACCTACGCACAATAGGTGTTTGTGGAATTGCCCCAATGAGTTGTACATGCTAATGTGACCATGGTGTTGGCGAAGTCTGAGTAACCACCCTAGGTTCACACTAATCACACCCTCACTAATAATGGCACTTGCTTTGCAAGGTACCATGCATCCATCAAGAAAGAGATGTACCATAGGTTCCTCAGCCAGTGGGTTAGGAGGCTCTTCGAGAGCTCGGGCCCAGGCTAGCTCGAACCAGTTCGATAGTAGCCGGTTCGTATCTAAAGAAGCCCAAGATAGGTTTCATGAAAAGGCGTCCAAGAAGCCTATGCCCGAACAGGCCATTGAAGGGGCAGCTCTTCGGATTGAAGGACCAAACATATACCATGAATTAAGGAGACGTCAGCTTGACATTATTTTTGAGGAACCAGAGGAGGGCAATCTGATGTTGGTACGACAATTCTATGCTAATTGCCCAGAGCATGTTGATCTAGTTGTCACAGTGCACAACACCCGGGTGAATGCTTTACTCGAGGCCATTCAAAGAGTGTACAAGTTGTCAGTCTTCAATGGGGAGGAAGACTTTTATCAAACATATCAAAAGAAACCTGTCACTTTGAACCTCTTCTTTCAAACAATCTGTGTGCCTGGCAGGGAGATAATATGGATTACCCCTGAAATCACCCTAAACTCAGCCTCTCTCACTTGAGAAGCAAAGTGTTGGCTGACAATCATCAACAGTCGTTTGCTGCCATCAAGCAACACTACTGATATTAATGGGCCAAGGGCAGCAGCAATTTGGTGCTTTGTGAATGGCCACAATTTTGACATAGCCAGGCTTATCCAGGGCGAGATGTTCATTCTCTCAAAGGAGAAGAATTATGGTTTTTACTTCCCATCGTCGGTCACCAGGCTGTGTAGAGTGGCAAGAGCCCCTGAAAATCCCAATATGGATGGGAAGGTGCAAGTAAAGGCCGCATTCAGGCGAGCAAAATAACCGTTGGGAGAGACCCGGTGGCACCTGAGGTGGATGATGATGACGATGATGGGGATGATGGTAATGAGGGGGCTATGTATGACTTCGTCCCACATGTGCAGATTGCTGATGAGGCGGGCCCATCACAGGCCCGCAAGAGCACCCGTTTGACAGCATTAGAGCAGGACATGGCTAGGATGCGCACATCAATCGCTGAACTGGGCAATAGAGTTGATACTCTGGCCACCCAAAGTGCCTAGTCGGAGAAAAAGATAATGGGCTGGCTACGGGCGCTAGGACGAGCGTGTCACCTCGATCCTGGCACGGTCTCCAATCAGGATTGAGCACCAGGGAAGTCACCTTACCTTACTCTGCTTTATTTTACTTGACAAGGGCACATGACAAATTTATAAGTGTGGGGTGGGGGATGATTTAGTTGTTGTTGTATATCTGTATTTACTTGATTGGTATTGATTCATGAAATTAACATCGACTTGGCCCGACGATGGACACCTCTCGACGGGTTTCTTGAGGGACTTAAGTCGAATAAAAAAAAATTGGTTTTTGTAGTAGTGTATCAACTCCCTCTTGGTTTTTATTTAAACCACGGATCTTTTCTAAGAGTTTACATTTGAACCGGGTGTAGTTAGTTTTTGTTTTTAGTTAGGAACTTATGGGCGAGGGAAAATATGGAAATAGGATCCCCTAACTCCATGGTACCTTGAATATACATTACCTTACTGTGACACTTAGGTTCATTATTTGACTCTAGCGAGAAAGCCTTAAAATGTGTGTTCTTGATCTGGCTTAAGTACCTTGAGCAGAGTGTCTGATGATCCAAACTGAATTGAGTCATGTGCCATGTGTGAGTGAGGCTTTGTGTATTCTTTGCTAACATTCAATGCCTAGAAATTGCCCTGTGTGTTTACGAAGTGAAATGGTAGCATTATTCGGTCTAGGAAGTGATATAGGTTTTTCTTTGTTGAACCTATCTATGTATGTTTTACCCACCTGATTGTATATACCATAGTTAACTCTTTTGAGCTTGTAATCCTATTTTTCTTGGCAACCATATTACAAGTATTATCCAATTTTTGAATTGTCCATCTTTTTGAAACCTATCACCTCTTATAAGCACTTGAATTGTGATGAATATGGAAAAGTTAAAGTGTGGGGTGGTTGGTTGGACTTTTGAGTGAAACTGAGAAAATATGGATAAAGGTGCACGGTGTGACAAATTAATACTAAAAGCCACCAGAATTGAAAAAAAAAATAAAAAAAAGAGAAAATAAGTTGTATTGTTTAAAGAATAAGTCTCTAATGGTGGTGGCTTTTGAACAAAAAAAATGTGCTTAAAGAAGTAGGGGGTATAACACATTGATGTAAAGGTGGAATGGTGGTTTGACAGAAATGTGGGCTTAAATGTGAAAAATGTATTAAAGTGCTTAGGGAGGTATAGTCACTCTTATATCCAAATGTATTCTACCCATCCCGCAGCCTACATTACCACCAAATAAAGCCCTATTTGATTCTAGACTAAATGAGCTCGATTAGTAAGCAGTACACTACGAGCAAGCTTATGGTACGTTTTCTGTGGCACAAGAATTTCTTTTTGAGGGTGAGCGAAATTGTGTTTATTTGAAGTCCTCAGTGTGTGAATTATATTGAGTATGACATAAGTCTCTTTTGGGGTGAGTAGGCACTGACTCATGAAAGGAAGGAAAGTCTTGACCTCTGTCCGAGAGTAAGAGAGTCGGTTAGGGACATCACGTGGCTAGAGAGAGAGTCCACTCTTGAGGTGTGCATGTTACCTAAGGTAGTCTACCATTGTGAATTATTCTTGGTTTGAGGAGTAGGGAAGTTAACCAGTAAGGATTAAGCATGTAGAGTGTGGTTTTGTTGCTCGAGGACTAGCAACGGTTTAAGTGTGGGGTGTTGATAGTAGCATATATTATGCAATATAGATGCTATCTATGCTCTAAATTAATCATACTTTGTTGATGTTTTGAATGCTAAAAGATAACAAAATGCTCTAATTGAGATTTTTATGCTTTGCAGGAACTACTCCGAGCTAGGAGGAGGATAAAGAATGTTTTGAAGTCAAATTTTTACATACAAGGCCAACCGAGGATAGCCCGGGTGAAAAAAGAGCAAGAAAAGGCAAAGATTACGTTGAAACCCAGGACCGCGACCGCGGCTTGGAACGCGGCTGGGATGCGGTCAACAAGGTGAAAACAGTCAGGTGTAAAATGACCGCGACCGCGGTCGAGCGTCATTGCCAAGAAGTTGGGGGCTAAAATGTAAATTGCTGGGAATGTAACCTAATCCTATATAAACCCAAAAACTCGCCCAAAGTTATTATCAAGCTTGTTTTTAGACTCAATTGGAGGCAAGAACAAGTGAGAGAAGATCAAGTCATCATTAGAGTTTTCATTCTTCTTATTTTTATCATTAATTTGTGAATTATGAACTATTTTATTGCTTTATCTTATTTTAGTTTGAGTAGCTAAACATCTAATCTAGGGTTTTGATGGAACCTATTGAAGGATGAAATTCTTGCTATGTTAATATAGATTGGCCAAAGTTTTATCTCTATTTGTTCAACTACATGCTTGTTGCAGTTAATTGAAGGGCTCTCAATTAGTTGTGCGGGAGAGAGTCCATATTTAGGTAGTTGTTGAGCAACATCACTCCCGACGTATATGAGGGATCAATAACGAAGGGTTTAAAGGTGGGATTAGGGATAACGAAACCTTAGGTGCGATCTAAGTGAGCTGTAATTAATGCTAGCTAGCGTAACTCGGGAGAGTATGTCTAGTATATTGTCGTAATTACTTGGGAGAGATTTACGACAGTCAGAGTGCTCATGATCGATAGAGAAAGTTAGGCAAATTTATACCAAACATAGAGGGAAGGGATTCCAACAATAGGGAAAATCATAACCTTAGATCATTCCTATTATTATTTACAACCCTTTTTAGTTAGCTCTTAGTTATTATAGTTTCATTAAGTATTAGTTAGTAGAAAACTAACTATTTGTTATTTAAATATATGTGGAAGTTGATTACGTGGAAGTGTGTGAGTCTGATAATAGTAATTAATAGGTTAATTCCCTATGATATTTGACTCTAAACTTAATATTCGGAAATCAGAATATATTTATAACGATCGCTTTATCCTTTTTATAAAGTATACTTGAGCATGATTAGCGAGCTAGTAGTAATCATCAATTTTGGTCACGAAACTCTACTAACTGACTCTGAGTTTGAATACGTATTGACGAATGTTCAACCACTAGGGGCCCAGCAGCTGGTTGACTGGTAATCATGGGCCACTTTCGACTTTATTTAATTCTAACTTATTGTTAGTTGTCAGTTTTGTGGGATATTAGTGCCACCTTGAATTTGGTTTTGGATGAGTGGTGATGTTTATTGCTACCCACTTTGGAGAAAGAGACAACTTTTTCGAGCATGGATACGTGTGGCAAGCATAAATGTGTAAAGGCTAGAATTACTTATATTGAGATTAATTATTTTAATATTATTTTTTATTGATTATTTTATATGTTGTATTAAATTTCATCGCTTTATCTTAGAATAACTTATTAGAGGATTATTATTTCAATTAGAGACGAATTCTAAATTTAAATTTTTTGGGTTCAGATTCGCAATTCTACCATATCTAAAAGAAGTATAATTTAATAAGTTTAAAATTTATTATTTGTATATATTTAATAATTTTTTGAGCAAAAATATATAGTATAAGCGAAAGCTATGGTTCAGTTAAAATTCCTTTTCTAGAGGCTTACTACCATTTTTCATTTTGGAAAGTAAGCAATATTCTCATCCACTTTTAACAGTTTAAGTTATTGGATTTTTTCATCCCATAAGAAGTATGATAAGAGAATGTTAGTAAATGGATTTTTTCAATTGTTGTAAGGGGCTGTTTGGTGCCGGTTAGAGAGTAGTTATTCATGTATTAAAACTAGCATAATTTTATATATTGTTTGGTTACAAAAATAAGAAAAATGAATTTTCACATAGAATCTAGCATAAGTTATACAATATTTGGTTAATTTTTTCTTTTTTCACATAAAATATATCATTGCTAATAAAATATTTGGTTCATATTTTTCTTTTCAGAATATTAACTAATACACGTATAAGTTATGAGAGAATCTATATATTATTTTGTGCAGGATAGAAGATGAAATAACTAATATACATGTATTAGTAATACTTGGATTAACGTACAAAATGACAAGAATAGCCTTTATTCAAGCATATAATTTTTGGTTTAAGAATATATTTAGAATATACTCTCAATTTAATAGAATAAGCTAGGCAAAAAATAAATAACACTCATATTACATTTCTTATTATTAATACCTATATAACTAATTTTTGTATAATTAATCCCCGCATAATTAATTCCCCTATAACTAAACCCTAATAACTAATATGTGCATAACTATTACCTGCATCACTAATCCATACACAACTCGTGTTCAAACGAAACAACCTCTTAAATTGTGCTATGTACTTATTATATAAGATGAGCTGGTAAAACATGATTATGCTTATATTTTCTGGGACTAGATTTATTATTTTCCAAGTTTTTTTTTTTTTTTTTTTTTTTTTTTTTTTTTTTTAAAAAAAGTATAA
>ML434153.1:32964-62463 GCA_005239525.1 Nicotiana knightiana | reverse complement strand
ATGGCCATTCAATTAACTACAACAAGAACGCAGTTGAACAAATAGAGATTAATCAACCAATCAAAACTATTTTAATATAACAATAAGTTTACCTTCCAACGGGTTATACCAAAACCCTAGATTAAAGAAGTTATCTAAACAAGTTCATAAGAATAAAATCTAAACTAACTTGCATAATTAAACTACAAAGTAATGAAGAAAATCTGTACAAATCAATGTTTTGCCGTCCGAATCTCTTCTAATCTCTTCCGTCCTCTTAAGTTGTGTTGTTTGGTGTCTATTTATATGTTTAGGGCGAACCCTAACCATGTGGGAGACTTCTATTTCAACCGGAAAACACTTAACTCGTCAAAACTCGGATTTGGCCGAAACTGGGGACCCCGGGCGTTTGGGCTCTAACGCACCCCTAAGGCCAGGGTAGGCCTGGCGTTTGGGCCCTAACGCCCCCCTAACGCCAGGGGCTGCCTGGCCTTATGGGGTAAACGCCCCCCTAACGCCAGGTAGGGTCAGGCTTTAGGGGGCAAATGCCCGGCTATCGCCCGGGTGTCTCCTTTTGCATATTTTTGACGTATTTGCATCCCTTTAGCTCCATTTCCATCTCCAATTCACCTACACATAAAATAAACTCTATTAAGCACATAACAAGTGTATTTTTATCATTAAAGCACCTCAAATGTACGGTATATCACATGTTAAACTATGCATTTTAGTCTCGCATCAACGGCCACGTATACTTATGTGTACTTGGGGAACCAACAAGTTTTTGGCGTCGTTGCCGGGACTTAGTTATTGATTGTTTATTTAGGTTAAGCTTTTAAATGATTTTTGTTCAAGTTTTTAATTTTCTTATTTAGTTAGTACTTTTTTTTTACTTACTTTCACATGGCATCTTGGAATGCAAATTGTTCGAATGATGGTTATTCTTACTATGATGATCCTTGTCCATATTATGAAGGATCCCACTGGTGGAAAAATTGTCAAACTATTCCCGAGAGCAAGTTCGTTGTACCATCTCAATCTTATGAGTGGAATATTTGTAATATGTGTGGTGGTCAAGGTGTCCATTGGGATGATTGTCCAAATTCTTTTTATCCTTCTTCGAGCCCTTATCATGATGTTTCTACTAACTTTTGTGAGTTTGATAGGAACAAAGTGGAGAATGTGGAATATAATGCTCAGACTACGAACTTGTTGAGGCAAATAATGGAGCAAACTCAATTTTTAAGGAGCAAACTCATGAACGTCGAAAAGAGATGGAAAATCTCAAGGCAACAATGAACAGAATGAAGACCAAAGTAGAAGAATGGGTTGAAACAGCTAATGATCAACAGGTTGCAGACTTAGTTGATAGTCAGAAAGAGCCTAAAATTGGAAGTTGATAGTCAGGAAGAGCCTAAAATTGGACAAGAGGGTGAGTTCCAGGTAGGGGAAACTTTCAAAGAAGAGGAGATTTTGAGCCAAACCTGGCTAATGGAACAAGCTAAACGATTAGAAATATATGAAGCTCAATGTGAGAAAATTACAGACGGGATCAAGAATTTAATAGAAGGAAGAGCTGAACTGGGACAAGAGATCGAAAATTTTGGAAATGTTATTCACGACTTGAGAGCTAAATTTATTGCAAAGGTTGATGCGTCGAATGCCCAATAAAATAGTTCTGAGTTGTGTGAAACTGAAAATGAGCTTATACGTCAAATTGATGAGCTAAAAGTGGAGAGTCAATCATTCGACCATACGTTTATTAATGATGTCCATGTTGAGGAAAGCACTCTAAAGTCATGTGAGGAAGTAGATAATATTATATGTGAAGACTCTAGCATGTGTACATATGAAGATGTAAATAGTGATGCAATTCTAGTTTAGGGCCGTACTGGTCCTCATTCCATACATTTTTCAACATTGTGTTTGGATGATGACATGGAAATCGAGTCATCTGAGCCTTTGGAGGAGCCAATGGACGAGGAATCGGGTGCGTATATTGTTGAATTTATTATTCCAAAAAGTAAAAGTTACATACCTCATCTGAAATCCAAGAAGTGTAAATGGTTGCTTGGCCTAATTAAAGTTATCTCACCGCCCAGGGAGCATAACAGAAAGATTGAAGCCAAATTAGGGGCTCAATTCATAAGTTCGAGGTGGAGGCAAAATGTGGTTCAAGTCATGCCACGACGTTAAATCAGGCGCTTGTTTGGAGGCAACCCAGCTTTACTGCATTCTTTTATTTTATTTTATTTTTTAATTATTGTTGTAGTGTTATTTTTATTTTATAGGATTATAATCATAGAAAGCAAAGCCATTGAAAAAGTGCAAAAGCGAGCCAGATGGTTGGAACTAGTGTGAGGTATCCACACAAAGGATCATGCCTGGGGGAAGTCTGAGTACCTTGTGAATCGCTATTGCTTCGGCCTTTGGCCTTTCAAGGAGTTTCTTGTCCACCCTCGTTATTGTTTTACTTTATTTGTGCATTAGGGACACTGCATTCTTTTAAGTGTGGGGTGAGAGAATTCCTCTTGATAATTAGAAATAATATGTTAGAAATTGTTAACTTCTTATTTTGATTTTAGCTTCTTATTTTTATTTTTTTAGTTGTGTAGTATTTTAGTAGTTTTTTTTAAATGTAGAAAATAAGAAAAATCAAAAAAGGTAGAAAAATTGGACTTTTCCCGACGATGGATCTCCTACACAGTTTTCTTGCGGGATTAAAGTCTAAACAAAAAATCCAAAAATATGTCTTTATATTATTTAAGTTTTTTAGGTAGTAATAATTCCCCGTGGGTTTTCTTTGTGCTTCGATTCTTTTCCATGGGATGTAGTTTGAATCGGGTAGTAGTTTTTTCTTTCCGTTTTTCAATTTTATTTTTAGAGTAGATTAGAAATTAGGGAATAGATGTGATGACCCAAAACGTCATCCCGTCTATTTCTAGCTAATTCTATATTCTGAGATCGTGAAAACCTCCTTCTATCTCACCTCGATTTGCGTGTGCAGCCCAGGCGTGTAGCCGGGAAGACTTTATGTGAAAAACATGATAAAAATGATAATTTTTGTGTTGGAAATTTGAATAAAGTTGACTTCGGTCAACGTGTTTGGTAAATGGACCCGGACCCGTGATTTGACTGTCCCGGAGGGTCCGTAGGAAAATATGGGACTTGGGCGTATGCCCGGAATCGAATATCGAAGTCCCAAGTCCAAGAAATGAATTTTTAAAGAAAATTGTTTTCTGAAAAATATAAATGTTTTTGAAACTGAAATTTGAGGTGAATCCTGTGGTATCGGGCCCGTATCTTGGTTTCGGAGCCCGAAACAGATTCAATATGTTTTATATGTGTTATCTGTGAAATTTGGAAATAAACGGACTTCGTTTGGCGTAATTCGGACCTTAAATGCAAAATTTGATGTTTAAAGAAGTTTTGACGAATTTCATTGATTTTTTGTTTGATTCGTCTTTTTAGTGCTATTTTACGTGATTTGGAACCTCAATCGAGTCTGTGTTAGGTTATATGACTTGTGTGTGTGGTTGGACAAGGTCCCGGGAGCCTCGGGTGTGTTTCGGATGGGTTTTGGGTCCATTTTCCCTATTTTTGAACTGCTGAATCAGTTTTCTGGTTTCCTTCTATGCGATCGCATAGATGTAAACGCGATCGCGTAGTGTTCTGAGACCCACCCCCAATTTCTCCTTCAATGCGATCGCGACCCATGTTTCGCGATCGCATAGTGCATCATTTGGCAATAGAAGTTTCCTACTCTGCGATCACACAATGGACCTCACGAACGCACTGTGCAGATCCTTGGCAGTGGCTCTTTCCCTTATATGTGATCGCATTCTTTCCTTCGCGATCGCATAGCACCTTTAGGCAAGTAGTATTTTTCTCCTATGCGATCGCATCTCTGTGTCCGTGATCGCAATGCACAAATAACTGGGCAGACAGATTATATTCCAAAAATCAGGGTTTCACCAGTTTTAACACATTTTGACTTCTAGAGCTCGGTTCTTGGCGATTTTTGAATGGTTTTTCACAAAAATCGAATGGGTAAGTGTTCTTCCACTAGAATTAATTATTTTTCATGAATTAGTTCTTGTTTTTATCATTTAATTTGTGTTTTGGGTTGAGGAAGTTGTGGGTTTTGAAAGAAAACTTCTAAAATGAAAATTCATAATTTGAACGACCAAATGATATCGGAATTGGATAAATTTAGTATGGATGAACTCGTATCGGAATGGGTAATCGAATTTTGTAAAATTTGACAGGTTCCGAGGTGCGGGCCTGGGGGTCGAATTTTGGGTCGATTTTTATAATTTTGTAAAGATAGCAACTTTATTGTTCGGAATAGTTCCTTATACGTTTTATATGTATTATGAAGTTGTTTTAGTTGATTTTGAGCCGTCCGGAGGCCTTCCCACCTGAGAAGTCTATTTTTGAGTATTGAGTTGTCGTCTTTGAGGTAAGTATCTTGCCTAACCTTGTGTGGGGGAAGTACCCCTTAGGATTGAGTCTTCCTTGTTGATTATAGTCCGAGTATGTGAGGTGACGAGTGTGTACTCAAACTTATTTGCAATTAGATTGTCCTTTTAGGACTCATAGGTTCTTATACTACCTGTGTATGATTTGTAATTGTTACATTTGAATCCTTAGTTGTTAATTTCATCCCTTCTTGTTTAAATTAGAATTACTTGTTTCTGGATTCCTTCATTGGCTATTGACTTTACTTGACTTAAATGAATATTCCACTTCTCTTATCATCATGCTATATTTTCTTCCTAGCTTGCCTAATTGACTATCATTAGTGTCATCTATCCTTATATTGACTAGCCGTAGTTGGATCATCTATTTGTTGGAGTCAAGCATGCCCGTGAGTCTTACATTGTGATTTATATGACTATTCTCTTAAGTTCTACTTAGGTCTAATTGGTAGACATTTACGTTATTGGTATTTCCTTGATGTTGCCTATTACTGAGCCTTTGTTGAAGTTGAGATTATTCCTTGAAGTTAACTGTTTAGGTGAGATTGGTTATAGCTGTTTCCCTTGCCGGGATTGTGTGATTTCTCTTATTATTCTGTTAATGATGATGTTGTTTGCCTAGTTGACTCCCTTGCCGGGATGTTGTGGTTTCTATTACCGTTTATGTTGTTAATGATATTGGTTTCATTGTTGACTCCCTTGCCGGGATGGTATGATCTCTATTGTTGTTTATATTGTTGATGATATTGTTTGTACCGTTGACTCCCTTGCCGGGATGTTGTGATTTATGATTCTTGTTGTTGATTCATTTTTCCAATTTGATGTTTATGTTATGTTATCACGAGGGGACATCCCGTGCCATGTTATGTTATTTAGCACGAGGGGATATTTTGTTCCATGTTTATGTTATTTAACACGAGGGGACATTCCATGCCATGTTTATGTTATTTAGCACGAGGGGACATTTCGTGACATGTTTATGTTATTTAGCACGAGGGGACATTCTGTGCCATGTTTATGTTATTTAGCATGAGGGGACATGTCGTGCCTTGTTTATGTTATGTAAGGACGAGAGGACATGACGTACCATGTTTATGTTATGTTAGCACGAGGGTACATGCCGTGCCATGTTATGTTATGTTAGCACGAGGGGCCATTCCGTGCCATGTTTATGTTATTTAGCACGAGGGGACATTCCGTGCCATGTTTATGTTATTTAGCACGAGGGGACATTCTGTGCCGTGTTTACGTTATCTAGAACGAGGGAACATTCGGTGTCGTATTTATGCATTATTATTTTCGTTGTTCCTGTTTGCTATTTACTGCATTTATTGAGATACGGACTGAGTTTCGGTGGATAAATCTTGAGGGGATTTTGATCAAGGGATTTTAATGAAAAGTATTATTGAAAAAGCAATGGTTTTGAAATGATTGTATTTGAATGACTTTTACATCGAAGGTATATTTAAAAAGCACTAGTCTTGCCTAAAATGATATTTGGAAGTCATTTATAGGGAAAGCCTCTTTGGGAAGCTTAGTATTTTGAAAGAAACTATGTTTTACGTAATTCTCTCTATTAATTATACTTATATCTACTTTTGGAGAAAGTATGTTTTCAAAGTAAACTCTTCCATACTAAAATAATTTTATTTGCAAAGGTTTTTCATATGAACTGCTATTTAAAGATTTCTAACAATTATGGATTTTAATGGCTAAGGCCCGATGCGAACAAACCGACGTGGAGTTAAGTTATCGGTGTTCTCTATTGTATTGTCTTTCCTTTCGATTCGGCTTGTTTTGCTGTCCATCTTTCTGTGTATTTTTGTGTTATTTCGTGATTGATTCTGTAATTTCCTTCCGCTTTATATTGTCATTATTGTGAATTATTCCGTGAAGTCATAGACAGATGTAACGTTTGGTCATTTCTACATTCATGTTATTTATTTTGTAGACTAGTGGTGTCTTGACTAGTCCTCGACATTGCTCCACCAAGGTTAGTCTTGATACTTACTAGGCATCGTTGTGGTGTGCTCATACTACACTTCTGCATATTTTTGTGTGCAGATCCAGGTATATATTGTAGTAGCTATGTGGACGATTGCCGAGGAGACTCAAGGTAACCTGTTGTTGCGTTCGTAGGCTTCGAATCACCTTTTTTGTATTTATTATTCATACAATGTTGTATTTATTCCCAAACTGTTGTACTTAGAAGTTGTAGAAGATTAGTAGAACTTATGACTTGTACTACCGATTTTGGGAAAGTTTGTATATTCTGTTGAGATTCTATTTTAAGATTGTTAGTTTTCCTTTTATTTTTGTTGTTATTCAGTAACTGCTAGGCTTACCTAGTCCCTAAGACTAGGTGCCATCACGATACCCAGCGGAGGGAATTTGGGTCGTGACTATAAATGGAGGAAGAGAGATGAGATTCCTAGGCGCCTTGACTTTTTTGATGATAGCATATTTAGGCTTTAGAATGTGAGTATCTTCCTTGTGTGCTAAAAGTGCTTATGATGCCTTGGTTATTTGGATAGCATGTTTTGTGATGCCTATGTCTCATTTTCTTGACTTATGTTCACTTTGTGCCTAATGCTTAATATCCCGTGGCTCCATGAATACTTACATTTGTTGAGAGCCGGAATGGGACCGTCCTTAGTGAGTCATGTGCCATGTGTGAAGTGAGATTTTTGTGTAGTCCATGTCATTGTACTTGTGTCTAGAACTTGCCCGGTATGTGAGTTGAAGCGAAATTTTAGGCGAGACTCGGTTTGAAAAATGATTTTAGGCTATCTTTGTTCCTTTGAGCTTAGTGCTTATCACAAATAAAATTTATCCTTAGTTAACCATTTTGTGTCTATAGACTTTTATTTGGCACCAACATTACAAGGATATACCATTTTTATTCTTAGTTTTCGTTGTTTTGATCCTTTTACCTCTTAAAACACTTTAATTGTGAAATGAGCGCTAAAAGTAGTAAGGAGGAATTTGGGTGGCTTTCGAGTGGAACCAATGAAAGGAAAAAATGTGCACTTGTATTGTAAAAGAATGCACCACTAGTGGAAATTACAAAAGAGAAATTCTTTTTTGTAGATGAATAAATTGATATATTGTTATTGCTAGTGGGTATGGATTAAAGTATTTCTTAAAGAAGAGTGAACATTGTTAGGGATGATTTTAGTTGTGAAATTAAAATTATGATTGAAAAATTTGCGCTTACAGTTGATTATATGATGTGTTAAAGTGCTTAGAAAGCTTAGCTACTATTCCTAAATATATCCTTCCCGTTCCTTAGCTCACATTACAACCATAAAAAAGTCCTACATTAGTAAAGATTTACATTAAGGGCAAGCCTATGGTGCCAATAGCATGCATGTGACTTCTTTTGTGAGAGTGAGATTTTATTTGATATACATGAGTCCTTAAAATATATTTGAGCATTTTATTTGAATGTATGGATTCAACTTACTCTCTTGTTCTTGGTGTAAGGGCACATGGTCTCTCGAGGGATAGTTAACGTTATTAGACTTATCTATGATGTTGGGTGTTCAAGCCATGAGTGCATTGTGACATTGAGTCGGTTTTTGATGCTAGGATTGTTAGGAGAATATTTCTTTATTGACAATATTTGTGAAGTATGGCATAAGAAAAGGTAAGTGTATGTGATTGCATATGCTAAGGTTTAATTGTTGCTATTCGTTTCTATGAACCATGATCATTGGTGTAGTGTGCCTCAATTGTGTAAAAACAAAGTGCTCAAGGATAGTGTGAATTGTTAGTTGACTCGAGGACAAGCAATGTTTAAGTATTGGGTAGTGATGTTTGGCTATAATTATATATTTTTAGTTTACTACTTACCTTACATTTAGGTGCTTTAATGCTAAATTGTATTATACGTGTGCTTAATTGAGTTTATTTTATGTGTAGGTACGTTGGAGATGAAATTGGAAGCAACCAAAGATTTTATGTGTATTTTATACACTACAAGAATAGATTTATGATTATTTAATGATGGGATATATAATTATTAAAGTTTACAATTACAAAGGAAGACAAAAGAAATAAAAGCAGAGAATTGAAAAGTTAAGGGAAAGAATAATAAATGAAGCAGAAGTCAGCAAGTAACGTTAGGCAGAAAATAAGCAGGCAAAGCGAGACCATTTTCTGGCATTTTGCCTCGCGATGTGAAGAGTACAACTAGGTTTACCGCATGTTTTGCCTCGCGATGCAGTCTGTCACGAGGGTGTTCCTTTTTTCAGCCCTGTTTTGTCTAATTTTTTATTTTGGACTTGGTTATTTCGCCTATGCTTTTATTCTACACCCATAAATAGTCCTTAAATACATTTTTAGGGGATTGGACAGACTTTTGACCAAGGGAGAGCACGTAGCCGCCGTGGAGGCCGGATTTCATCAGATTCCATCTTTCTTCCATCAAAATTAGTAATCTTTACTTTTTATTGATGATTTGTTGTTTTTCTACCATGTCTATGTGGAGCTAAACTTCACGCTCTAGGGTTGTGGTTGGCATGAATATTGAAGTTTATTAATTATATTACCGATAATTCGAGTTATCATCTTTGGTTGTTTCTCTATTTCTGTGCAGAATTGCTTAATTATTTGGCCAGTAGTTGAGTTCTATTTACTATATATGCTATGCTTGGGAAAGTCGTGTTTAGATTAGAGTAGGATTAGAGAGAGCTTGTTTCTGAACCCGTGGATCGGGGAAAGATTCTCGGTTAGGATAGGAATATACCTAACAGTCTTGCTTGGTTGAATACCGTGTTATATTCATTCATAATAGTCTCAAGACCATAGGAATATAAGGTTGATATATTATGGATAGACGGAAAGTATTGTGGGAACATGTTATTTATATAAACGATCGGGTCAACTAGCAATCATAGATAATTTGGATTAAGAGGTGTAATTATGAACTCAATAGGATTTGATAAAACAACAACAACCTTGGAATGTATATCTCCCTTGGTTATGTGTTTAAATTTTGCAATAGTAGTTGTAATAGAAAAGTTAAACTTTTGATCATCTTGGACAGTAAATTTATTTTAGTTTGCTTAGTTAAGGGTTAATCTAAGTCTTTGTTGGTTCGACATCCGACTTTTGAGTCACTTTATTACTTGACGGTCACGTTGCGTGTACTTGGGGAACCAACATATTTCATACGAACCAATTTTTGGATGGGGTCGCACGTTATAACAGAGTCATGTTGAGGTATGATCCTTTGTAATAGATTCGTATGTTATGGTTCTACGGTGTGTGATGGATTTTTAGCATTTCGTTGTGGCCATACTTGTTAAGCTTGCGGGATATTTCTCTCGTTTGAGTCATTTTTCATGATTTAGTACATTTGGAATATTGCTTATTGGTCCACAATTTGCACGGGTTGTGGCTTTAGATTGTATTGATGTGGCATGTCTGTAGAGTGGATGGTATTTGATAAAACGAGATCATTGGGTCTAAGATGGGTGATATCGGATTTGATTATATCAGAAGTCGGATTTGAAATCGGCTATAGTTCTGGTTGAATGAGAGGTAGCTCCATGACTTGTTGATCTGATAAGTAGTTATGAGTTTCTGCATGTTTCTTTCATCATTGACAGAGTAAGTAGGTTTGAGCAGGTACTGTGATAAGAAATCATTGCTATGAGTATATGAGTTATGTGATATATCATGTGATTTCATCTTGGGTTATGTTGCGGCTTGGTACAACTTGTTCAGACTTAATCAGAATGTTGATGCGAGATTCTGATCTTATAGAAAATTTCGGATGTTGAAAATTTTGGTTCTAAGGTATATGGGCTAGGTTGAATTATGAAATTCAAGTTATGTTTTGATATTAGTCTTATATGGGATAGGGTGACATAGGATCACCCCCGGGTATATGCATGGAAAGTTTATACGATAGTTTTATGGCTTTGGGAACAACTCTTGACACGTTCAAGGACGAACGTATGTTTAAGTAGGGTAATGTAACGACCCGACCGATCCTTTTGAGCAATTGCACTTTTCTCGGTAGTTTGAGGGCATGAATTGATTTTGGTTTTCAGGTCATTCATAATCTATTTGGAGGAATGAAATTCATTGTTGAAGCTTTAAGTTAGAAGAGTTGACCAAGTTTGAATTTTTGTGAATTTTACTCTGGAATAGAGTTTTGATGGTTCTGATAGATCCGGATGGTGATTTTGGACTTTGACATATGCCCGGACTTGCATTTGGATGGTTCTAGAAGGTTTCGACACAAATTGGAGAAAATGGAAATTTGAAAGTTTGGAAAGTTCAAAAGTTTGACCGGGTGTGGAATTTTTTATATCGGATTCGGATTGTGGTTCCGGAAAGTGGAATAGCTTCGTTATTTTATTTGGGACTTGTGTGCAATATTTGGATTCATTCCGAGTTGATTTGATAAGTTTCGGCGCGTGATTAGGAGTTTAAAGTTCAAAGTTCTTTAAGTTCGATTTGAGGTGCGATTCATCATTTCGATGTAGTTATGTGTGATTTGAGGCCTCGAGTAGGCCCGTATTGTGTTATGGAACTTGTTGGCATGCTCGGACGGGGTCCCGAGGGGCTCGGATGAGTTTTGGATCATTTCATTGCATATTAAATTTTTGCTAAGCTGAAAGTCCTGGTGTTCCGCACCTGCAACTAGTATTGCATAGGTGCGATGGCCGCAGAAGCTAGCCCAGGTGTGCAAAAGCGAGAATGCAATGTTGAGTGGGAATCCGCAAATGCAGAGGGATTTGCGCAGAAGCGCGATCGCATATGCGGTTCTGAGCATCGTAGAAGCGACCACTGGAGGGTTGAGGCTGTCTCGCAAATGCGAGCCTTTTTCCGCAAAATCGAAGGTCGCAGATGCGGACACTTATCTGCAAATGCGAAATCTGCTCGGCAGAATGATTTAAGTTCGAGGGTTAGTCATTTTTATCACATATTGAGCTATGGACTTCGGAATGAAGCGATGTTTGGAGTTGTTTTCATCACAAGGATTGGGATAAGTGTACTACCCTCAGCTTTGATTACATTTCATGAATATACCTTCACTTTTAGCAATTTGGTTGATGAATTTAACGAGGAAATTAGGGTTTTTGTCAAAAACTTCATAAATCGAATTTTCGAGCTTTGAAAACAGGTTTAGAGTCGGATTTGAGTGAAACTAGTATGGTTAGAATCATAATTGAATGAGTTGACGGGTTTTGTGAGTTTTATAGGGTTCCAAGGTGCGGGCCCGGATGGGGCTTTTGACCGATTTTTGACTCTTGATTCAAGATTTGATCTTTTTCGATCAGGATTGGTTACTTTAGCATTGTTTGATGTACTTGAGTTATTTTTGGTTAGTTTTGAGCCGTTCATAGGTCGGTATGCACGAGATGGCATTTTTCGAGCATGACTTGGCTTGCTCGATATTGGAATTGGCTCGTTTGAGGTAAGTAACACTTCTAAACTTAGTGTTGAGGGTATGAAACCCTGAATTACGTATTATGTGATTAGTGTTGAGGTGACGCACATGTTAGGTGACGTGCGTGTGGGCGTACACCGTGTAAGTTGTGACTCTATTATTTCTGTGGTACTGTGTAGTTACCTGATCTTACTTGTGACCATGAGATTCCTACATACTTGAGCTATTGAGTTGTGATACATGTTAGAAACCATGCCTTGGCTACCTACTTATCCTGTTGGGACCACTGAGGTCACTTTTGCTATTGAGCTATCTGCTTCATTGCTTTACATACTCAGTCATACGCATTCATATGCATATCATATCTCAGTCTCTGTTACCATTTATTGATCGATCATATTATCATTTTGGACTAGTTTCATATCATTGAGAGCTCGAGATACTGGAGAGTTTGATGACTGAGTGAGGCCGAGGTCTTGAGTGAGAGTGATATTATGGGAGCGGGTTGCACGCCCCAACATGTTATATTGATTACATTTTATGGGATCGGGCTGCACGCCGCAGCGATATAGCGGTTGGGCTGAGCGATCCCCTCTAGAGTCTGCACACACCCTTAGTGAGCCCAGTTGATTTTATTTATATATATATATATATATATATATATATATATATATATATATGTATATATGTATATGTATGGATCGGGTTGCACGCCACAACGGGTCTTATGGCTATATGTGGATCGGATTGCGCGCCGCAGCAGGTATTGTACAATACTGAGTGATTGAGTGTGCTGAGTATTGAGCAAGGTGAGAGAGAATGCGAGACAGTGAGATTGAGTACTCTGAGAATGTGAATACACGAGTTCATCACTGAGATGCATTGTATTTGATATGCTTACTTGAGATACATGCATAAAGATACATTTCCTCCTGCTACTCGATTTTGGTGACATTTATGATTTTATTTGTATCTTGACATGTAGTCATAGAGATGTACTTTCCTCATACTATCTGAAAATGAAACATCTTATTTATTGTTGGAATGATTTTTGGAAAAAATCAAAATTTTCAAACTTACTCATATTTTTGGCATTTTCGGTAAAAGATTTGGTTTTTCACTGAGATACTTGAAAATCATGCCTACTTTATGGAACTCTGTACGAGCTGGGCATTTTATTTCTGAGATACTTCTCTTATTACTTGTACTATGCTGTTCTGAACTGTTGTGGGATATTGATATTGTACCCGACCTTTATTCTAGCTCGTCACTGCTTTCAACCTAAGGTTAGGTTTGTTACTCACTGAGTACATGGGGTCGGTTGTACTCATACTACACTTCTGCACCTTGCATGCAGATGTTGGCTACTTATGTTGCTGTGTCTGACGGGAGTTGGATTTGAAGATGTACCTGCATTCCAGTTGTAGTTGCCTCTTGTTCATGGTACCCTTAGAATGTATAAATTTGTTTATGTACTTTTCGAACAGATAAGTATTTATTTCGTACCAGCTTTATAAACTCTATTCTTAGAAGCTCATGATTTGTACTACCAGTACTTGGAAAATGTATAAGATTCAGTTAACTCCTTTTGTTTAATTGTCTTATTAATCTTATTGGAATTTGATAGTTATTAGTCGGTTTACCTAGCGGGTTGGGTCAGGTGACATCACGACTAGTGGATTTGGGGTCGTGACACAAGCAAATACCACATGTCAAATTATATGGCGTCAAGTCAAAAGAAATGGCCAATAAAATCTTGCCACGTATCAAGCGACATGGCATGACAAGTCAAGTTAACTGGCCAATAAAAGTATGTCAAGTGTAACTAAATGAGATAGGTTCATAATTCAAATGGACCGACAAATCATAGCAAAAGTTTTTGGCTTTATTACAACTCTCCTATTCTACTATAAATAGAGAGCTCCCACAAGACTAAAAAAAACTCGGAGAAAGGCATCAAGAAAATTGGAGGAAAGCTGGAGAAGCTCCAAGCAACCATCTAAAGTATTCTATTGGCGATCTTCGTTCGTGAACAAATTCAACAACGGAGTACAATCCAAGAATCCAAGAGGCGACTCCAAATCTTCGGATCATGATCGCTAAGTCTTAAATCATTGTTCGTGACGATCATCAAAGAGTCCGTGACAGATCTTGTCCCTTCAAGAACAAGCCAAGAGCCCTTGAAGCAACATTTGTGAGGAGAAGAATTAGAGGACATCATTTGCGGATCTAGTGACATTTTGTAGATTGCAACCCAAGTCGACTCTTCATATTATATTTTGTAATTTGTAACCTTTTCTTATCTTGAATATTTTAGACTCGAAATTTGTTGTTAGAATAGGCAAGCTTGAATGATAAATTACAAATCAGGTATTGTGAGGAATTATATAAATTTGAAGTCACTGTTTGTTTTGTATTTTAGCGCAGCTTTTATGTAAATTAGTCATACTTCTATGTGACTATCTTCATTTATAAACAAACTTAATTTCCTGTTAATCTATGTTCATGCTTTTGTTTGTCTTAAGAAGTTCTTACATTTATATAGGATATCATGATAATAGTTGCACTTATGTCATAAATGTATCCTAATGTACTTGGTCTTTTTGTTCAGGAGACCCTAACATACTTGGTTGTTTTCTGGTTCAGAAGACAGAATTTCATCATAATATTTGAGCGCTAGGACAGAGAGATTCTTGACATTGTAGCTTTCACTTAGAAAACCTTATTTCAGATGTGTGGATGTTGCTCAATTGGAATGTGAAAAAAAGTGTTCATGCTTGATAATATGCATCTCACATTTGTTAAGATCTTTAATATATCTATTTACTAAAATCTTTTTCTACAGATCTCTAGCTCTAGCCTAATAAATCATATATATTGTGATGCTGAGCTTTAGATAATAATTTAAATCATGCAAGATATAGTGCTATGATGAAGTTGACACAGAAGGAGGAAAGTTTATGTTAAAATCATTCAAAACCAAAATGATGAGAGTAGAGAAGCTAAAGGTGAGATGAAAATATATTGGATGTATATAGAATGAACGTGTATATTTACATGGAATAGTATATTGTGCATATTTATTCAAAAATTTGTTATAAAGCAAATTAGGAGAAAAAAACAAGAAGTGTGTATCTTAGTAATGGAGGAAGTAAAAATCTAGGGGGAGACAAAGAACAAAATAAGGAAAGAAAAATTGAAGGGAGAAAGAAGAGAAAAAAGTACCTACATACATTTCCCCCCCTCTAATACTAGTCTGAAACTTTTGATCTTGTGTTTTCTTTTTTCTTTTTTTAATTTCCCTTTTTTCTTATCAAAGAATACAAGAAATTTAAAAAATACATAAAAGATCAGGTGATGTGTCATATTCCAATGGCTATGAAAGATATTTATATTTTATCTTCTTCTCCTCACATTTTGCTAATAGAATCTCTTATAAACTAAAAGAATTTCTTATCAAAGTAAAAGAAAATTTTTGCTGGATAAAATTATCAATGGTACTTCAATGGAGAAGAATCATTTTACATGGTGGATATTTAAATTGTATGGTCGATTAGAGGTTAATTAATTCTACAATAGGAAAAATAGTTCATAACTTTCTGACTAGGATGACAACAAAATTTTATTCAGGATGAATGACAAGATAGTTTAATCATATATATTTTTAGAGATTTATGTTTGCTACCCCTCCCCCCCAAAAAAAAAAAAGAAGAATTGTTAGTAATATTTTGTACATGTAAAGTAACAAGTATACATCGTTGTTGTTCTAGTTTTAATGTGATCGCGCGATGCACAATAAGTTCACTAGTATATATAGAGAGATGGTTGTCAAGAGAAAATAAATAATATTCAAAAGCAAAATGTTAGATCGAATTGTTTATTCTTTAAAAGAAAGCTAGCAGATAGAATTATAATTGCAGTTAAAATTTTAAAAATTTGTGATGAGCTAATATTAAGAATTTGAATAACAAAAAAATAAGTTATAACGCTTCATGTTGAGAACAATAATAAAGTCTTTGAATTAAATTGCCTTTTAATTTTGAGAAAAAATAGTTAATTTTGTGAACAAACTAATTATCAAAAAGAATTAAATTTTATTCTTTTTCAAATTTAATTTTTTATTAACCGAACTCTTATGATACATAAATTTATTTTCATAAGAAGACTATTGATGGTGAAAGAAATTAGAAAGACAGTGAACTTAGTTATGGTATAGTATTAAGAATAAATTGGTAAAATAAAAACTTGAATCAATAAGGATGAAATAGAAGAAAACAAAATGCATTCTGAATGAGTTGCTATTAATTATAATTATTTTTACATTTTTATATATATATATATATATATATATATATATATATATATATATATCAATTTATTTGTTGTAAATTATTAGTAACTCAATTTAGTCACTCTATATTGTCACTATCTAGGGCAACATCTTCATTCTCGAATTTCTACGAAATAAAAATATTTTATTTTTCAGTTAGTGTTATTGACAACTTTTTGAAGAATCGTGATAAAAATATTTTTGGGTTGCTTGTTTGTTAGTATTAACTTAACAGATCACAAATATAACTTAATTCGTATAGGTGTTCCCCTAGTTCTTAGAAATTACAATTAGGCATCTAAAAACTTTTGTGGTGAAAGATTTCTTTCTTTATTAAGCTCAAATAAAGTATTTAATACTTTATTCCTTTCAAAAATCCTTTAGTTCATTTTAAAAAATAAATAATGCCCTTTGAATTTAGAAATAATAGCATGAATATTGTATTTTACATTTAATGATAAATTTTTATAATCACACAAATTTTATGTTATGTCTATGATAATGTCACGACCCGGAATTCCCACCCTCGGGATCATGATGGCACCTAACATTTCACTTGCTAGGCAAGTCAACGTTAGAGAACCGTTAAGCCAATTTTTATTCAATTCGGTAAATAAAGTCAATTAAGGCAAAATGAAATAAAGCCGAGTGGGGAATAACATAAATGCCCATAATATTTACTACATTTGGGATCAGGAATCTCAATTCACTAACTTGTAGAATTTTCTACAAACAAAGTCTGAAAGGAATACAACTGTTTTGAACGAAAAGAACAGTAAAAATAGGGGAAAATAGAAGGGGACTTCAAGGTCTACGGACGCCAACAAATCTACCTTGAGTCTCCAATGAACAAGTCTGAGCTGCCATGCCTCTTGATCAGCTGGGACCAATGCCAAAATCTGCACAAGAAGTGTAGAAGGTAGTATGAGTACAACCCACCCGATGTACTCTGTAAGTGCCGAGCCTAACCTCGACGAAGTAGTGATGAGGCTAAGGCGGGTCACTCACACTACAACCTATACACAATATATAATAAAAACACAATAGGAAATGCAGAATGAAATAAGGCAGTCAATTGAAAATAATAGCTACAACTTCAACAGATAAGCCAGTGACATTCAGAATTACCAATCATTAAAGTTAAAAAAAATACTGTAAAACTAAGAAAACTCAAGGAAATAGAAACACATAGGTCGTTGCGGCGCGCAACCCGATCTCACCATACATCACATAATCCTCTCTTATTTTCTCATACCAACATTAACAGCAATGAATTATATATAGATGTGTTGCAGCGTGCAACCCGATCCCACCATATCACAATATCGGTATCATAATTCAACCTTATTTCACAAAAACAATCCACCGTTATTTCACCTGTTGCGACGTCCAACCCGATCCCAATGTACAATATAGATTCACCCTTATTCCACCATATCAATCCACCCTTATTTCACCTGTTGCGGTGTGCAACCCGATCCCACCATATCAATACCAAGTACTTAATGTGCACAATAAAATTAACAATTCAAATCACGGAAGACTTTACGATCAATAAATACCAAACTGAACCAAATAGGAAACCTTGTACACTATGAGAATCTACATAAGTAATACTACATAGCGAGACCAGACCATAAACATACAACTAGAAGGTGCAAATAAACCAACTTAAGCAAATAGTAGGAGATCATGAAACTATGAAAAGATCTAACATCATTAACAATAGAAGACACTAATTAACAGGTAGCAGTTAAGCATGGAAAAACATTTAGAGCATATAACAATTAAGACATGGAAAGAGGTAATTAAGGAAAAATGGGAAAATAGGGAAAACAAATAATTCGGCAGCGCATAAGCACTTGTCACCTTGCATATACGCCGTTTACATGAAACTCACATAGCACATAGTCAGCGGATTCCTAATTCCCTCCAGTCAAGGTTAATCACGACACTTACCTCGCTCCAATGATCACTCAATGCTCAACCCCAGCTTTGCCTTTGAAAGTGGACTTCGAACCAACAATATCTAGCAATTTACCAACCAAACGATTCAAATTAAGCCTTAGGAACTTCTCACGATTGCAAAGGATTCAATTTAGGCTATTATTGAAAAAGTCAACAAAAGTCAACTCCTGGGCCCGCATGGTCCAAAATTCTGACCAAAACCCGATAACGCATTCACCCCCGATCCCGATTATGTAATTTATTTTGGTATCCAACCTCAATTTGAGGTCTAAATCCCAGTTTTATAAAAATCCCTTATTCTACCCAAACCCTCAATTTTCACCATGAAAACACATGATTTTAGGTTGAAATCTTAGGAAATGAAATGAAAGATTGAAAGAAACTAGTTTATAATCACTTACCAATGATTTGGGAAAGAAGATTTCTTTGAAAAATCGCCTCTAGGGTTTCTAAGTTCGAAGATTTGATAGAATGAACAAAAATCCCGTCTAACTCCCATTTGGCCAGTTGCAGATGTCACCCGCAAATGCAAAGAAGCTATCGGAAATGTGAAGTCCATCCCATTTGTACTTTCATCGCATTTGTGATGAATGGTTTGCAAATGCGAACTTTGATCTTCTGTAAATGGGACTGATTGATCGCAATTGCGATCACTGTACCCCCCTAACCCACTTCGCAAATGCGAGCTTTGTTCGCAATTGCGAACTTGAGGTGCTCCAGCTACTCTTTCCAAATGGGAGGAGTTGCTCGCAAATTCAACCTAGCAGAGGTCGCAAATGTGAAGCCTGACCTTGCAAAAATGCGAGATCAGAGGCCTGCACCAGATTTGAAGCACACTAGTAATGTTTAAAGTCCAGTTTCACATCGTAGCCTATCCGAAACTCACCCGCGCCCTCGGAGCACTAAACCAAATATGCACACAAGTCTAAAAATATCATAAGAACTTGCTCTCCTGATCAAATCGCCAAAATAACACCTAGAACTACGAATTTAACATCAAATCAAAGGAAATTTTCAAGAAAACTCATGAACTTCTATTTTCACAACTGGACGTCCGGATCACGACAAACCAACTCCGTTTCTCACCAAATTTGAGAGACAAGGCATAAATTTAGTATTGGACCTATACCGAATTCCAGAACTAAAATACGGACCCGATATCCAAAAAGTCAAATATTGGTCAAACATTTCAAAGTTATTAAGCATTTAATTTTAAAATTTCAACAAAATGCAATAACTCGGGCTAGGGACTTACGAATTTGATTCTGGACGTACGCCCAAGTCCTAAATCACGATACAGACCCACCAGGAGCATCAAAATACGAATCTGGGTACGTTTACTTAAAATATTGACCGAAGTCAACTCAAATGAATTTTAAGGCAAAAATTTCATATGTCCTCAGTTTTTAACATAAAAGCTTTTCGAAAAAAGTACACAGACTGCACACAAATTGAGGAGGGATAATATGAAGTATTTAAGGCTTCAAATCACAGAATTAGGTTATGAAACATAAGATGACCTATCGGGTCATCACAGATCGCAAGTTTCAAAAGTTTTTCTTTCTTACTTTTTCAAATTTCATATCTAGCCAAACTATGTAATGTAAGTTATAACTGATGGATAATATTTATCTAATTCTTAAAAACTATGTATTCATTGATATAGACACACATACCATAAAACTAGTTGCATGATAAAGAGGAAAGACAAAGACATTGTTTCAAACTTTATAATCTAGAACTTTTGGCTTTTAACTTCCAAAACCTTCAAGGTAAAACCATCGTTCACCTATTTAATTTCCGGTGTTTGTCCTTCACTGATGAAGAATGGGGAAATTGTCCCAATATTTTCGCCGTCTTATTATCTTTTTTCCAATTCCCTCTAATGCTTTTTTGATTGCGATGTTGCTATGCTATCACCCAAAGAACTTTGATTAAATTATAATTACTTTAGTGAATTTGTTGAGTTTTATATGTGATAGTTGTCTTGGTGTTTTATCTTTTTGAGTTTGATTCCTGAAACTTTTCGTCTCTCGTATGTTGAGAACTGCAACTTACAATTTCCTTTTTGATATTGATTATTGAAAACTAAATGCAAAATATTATTATGGTATATTATCTATTCATGTTTCTAAATGTTTAACTTACTTTGTCTGCTACACTTGTAACGATCCGACCGGTCGTTTTACTTTCCAGATACCCATTTCCCTAATTAAGACTCCACGTATGTGCTTTTATTATTTTATGATGTGCGAGGATGATTGGTTTAGTTATGGAAGCGTTGGGGTTGAAATCGGAACACTTAGTTCCTTAATAATGGCCTATGATAGCCAAGTTTGGCTTAAGTAAACGTTTTGAGTAAACGACCTCGGAACCGAGATTTGATGGTTCCAATAGGTTCATATGATTATTTTTGACTAGGACTCATGTTCAGATCGGATTACGGGTGATTCGGGAAGTTGGTTCATTGAAGGTTTTCTAGTTCTTTAAATCTGGTGTGGAGTAGACTTTGGACTTATCGAGGCCCGTTTGGATTACGAGCTTAGAAATAGTTCCGTATGGTGATTTATGACTTATCCGCAAAATTTGGTCTCATTCCGAGTAGTCTAAGTATGATTCGGCGTGTTCGGAGCTAGTTGAGAAGTTTGAAGTTCATAAGTTGATTCAATTTGGTTTTGGGGTGCGATTCTTAGTTTTGTCGTTGTTTTACGTGGTCTGATAGGTCTAGCAGGTCCGTATTATGGTTACAGACTTGTTGGTGCATTTGGATGGGGTCCTAGGAGGCTCGAGTGCATTTCGGACTGCTCGGAGCTAAGTCCAAAACTATTGGTGTGCTGGTTCTGGTTTCCTTCTTTGCGAATGCGGAAGGACCCTCGCGTTCCCGATGAAGGATTTAGGGACTGGGTACTTTTTCTCTTTGCATTCGCGAGACTTTAGGACTGGTGGCCTTCACGTTCCCGATGGCTTGGTCGCGCTCATGTATGAGGGATCGTGGGACCAGGGGTCTGTGGGTCATTTTTCTTTGTGTTCGCGGAGGACGAGTTGCATCCACGATGCTTGGACTGGTCTAGCCTTAGCGATCATGAGAACCCTATCACGTTCGCGAAGTCCGCGATCGTGAAGAAGGCATACCTGGGCAGTGACATTAATAGAATGAGACTTTGGCCTATTTTTGTTCATTTCTCTCATCTTTTGGCCAATTTTTGAGCTCCATAGAGAGGTATTTTCACCTCGCATTCTGAGGTAAGTGTATTCTACAAAATGTGAGTTTAATACCTAGGTTATGGGCAGATCTTAACATGAAAAACTGTAGAAATTTTAGTATTGTGTTGAAACACCTAGGTTTTGATAAAAATGGGATTATATAACAAAAATGGTTATGGAATTGATTAGAAATTATATATTTGTGTTCGTGAGGTTATGAGTAACAATTATTTATAAAATGTTCGTAATCCAAGCACGTGGGGCTGAGTGTGAATTTTAAGAATCTTTCAAATTGGGTTGGGTAATTACTCTAATAGTTAAATTATGAACTTTTGAGCAATTATTTATTAGTTTGTACAAACTTTGGCTAGTTTTTGATTATTCGGCACTGACTTGAGGCTTTTAGAGTGATTTGTGCACCGAAAAGTTGACCTGGGAATGAGGTAAGTCTCTTTCCTAACCTTGTAAGAGGGAATTAACCACATAGGTGTTTAAATTGTTATTTGTAATTAATTGTGAGTGCTATGTACGCTCGAAGTGACGAGAGTCCGTGCCTAGCTAAAATTCATGTTATGTCCGGGTAGACATAGGCCTTTATTATGCTATTACTTGCACTATTTGAACTCAACTTGCTAGTTTAATTGCTTGTATTAATAAGTAAAACTTTGTTAAAGATTGTTAAATCGAGCTTCATCACTGAGAGATTTGGCAGAATGTTTAGTTATTGATGGAAATTATATTCTTATATGGGCTTACCGTGGAGTTGTAAACACACAATTCGTAATCTGAAGAGCTTCTATATTCATATGGATCGGGCCGAACACCTCGACAATATTTATATATATTATGGGATGCATCCATGGATCAAGCCGTACGACCTGCACATAACTCGTGCGTATTGTCACTCGGAGTCCGGTTATACTTGATATGTCTTTCATGACATGAGGATTTAGAAATACATGTTGAGCCCTCACTTTTTGATATTAGCACATGATATTTGGGGACTTTTAATTGTTATTTTGTTAAGGGATCATTTAGATTATTTCCTCTTATTCCATTATTGATGTTTTATTTGATGCCTATTAAATAGACTCTTAGATTATGTAATTGCCCGCTAGTAAGTGTCGATGTCGACCTCTAGTCACTACCTCTTCAAGGTTAGACTAGATACTTATAGGGTACACTTTGTTTATGTAATCACATTACACTTCTGCACATATTGTGTAGGTTCTGAGTCAGGTGCATCTAGATTTTATCCGAGCGCGCATCCGCATTACCCGGAGGCTTAGTGGTAAGCTGCTTCCCATGTTCGGTTCTGCAGCACTCGAAGCCTTCTCGTGTTATGTTTTATATTTCGGTCTATTTTATTTCAGACAATATTTCTTAGAGAGTTTTGTATATACTATTAGATGATCGTGTATTTGTGACACCGGGTTTTGGGAATTCTAGTTGAAACTCATGGGTTTTGATTATTTAATTCACTATCTTACTTTCCCGTTTAGTTTATGCTTTACATTACTACGCTCACTTGCTATTTGTTTTCTTATTAAATGAAAATTGAAGTCTTTAAAGATATTTAAAATGATAAATTAAATGGGTAGATCACCGTTGGCTTTCCTAGTGGCGATGTTGGGCGCTATCACGGCCTTTAGTGGAAATTGGGTCGTGACAGCGTGGTATTAGAGCTCTAGGTTCGCATAGGTTTCACAAGTCATGAGATGTCCTAATAGAGTCTTGTGGACCGATGCGGAGACGTCTGTACTTATCTTCGAGAGGCTATAAGGTGCTATAAAACTTCTCTTTCTTCATCTCATATCGTGTAATTGATGTTGTGCAAAGTATCTTTATCTTATTCTCTCACATATGGTAAGGATGCACACGACAGATGTATCTGGTGGTGGAGGAACTACTCCCCCTGTTGCTAGAGGCCGAGGCCAGGGGAGAGCTCTAGTTACTTCTAGAGGACGAGAGAATTCTAGAGTTTCTCCCGTCGTACCACCAGCGAATCCAGTGGAGTATCCTGTCAGTGAGGAGCAGAGCGAGGTGCCTGCAGCTGAACCGGCCCCGGCAGATTTCAAGTTTGCGCCGGGATTTCAGAAGGTCATGGGACAATTTTATGACGCAAGCTGGTCTCTTTCCAATAGACCCAGCCACATCTCATGTCGGAGGGGAAGTATAGATCCCTACCGCTTAGGCTCCAGGGCACGATGCTGCCGTATATCAAACCCCAGGTGCATTACCTGTGGGCAGAGCCTAGCCGGTTGCAACAGCTTACCAGAGCCCAGACTAGATGCGACCATTGAGCCGCATAAGCTGTTGGATAGATGGACCATAATGAATCCTCCTACCTTTGGCGGTGAGTGACACGAGGAACCCCAAGATTTTATTGACCGTTCTAGAGACATGCTGCACAACATAAGAGTATTGGAGTTAACAGAAGTGGACTTCACCACGTTTCAGTTGGAGGGCAGGGCCGGTAAACAGTGGTAGTCCTATCTTCTTAGTAGACTGGTGGGTTCGCCTCCCTTGACTTGAAATCAGTTCACACATCTCTTTCGGGAGAAATTCTAGCCTCTCAGAGGGAAAAGCTATGGAGAGAGAGAGAGAGAGAGATGATTGTCAAGAGACAATAAATAATATTCAACATCAAAATATCAGATCGAGTAGTTTATTATTAAAAAATAGAAAGCTTAATAGATATAATTATAATTGCAGTTAAAATTTTAAAAATTTGTGATGAGCTAATATTAAGAATTTGAATAACGGAAAATAATTTATAACCTTTTGTAACAAGGCAACTGGTCGTTTTAAGTATTTGCACTTTTCTCGATGGTTTGAGGGCTCGAGTATCTCTGCATGATGTATTATGATTTTCATAAATCATCGGTGTTGGTTTTCAAGTTATACGAAATTGCTTTGGAAGAATGAACTTCAAAATTTAAGCTTCGAGTTGGAAGTGTTGACCAAGTTTGACCTTTAAGAATTGAATCTTGGAATGTAGTTTTGTGGGTTCCTTTAGCTTCGTTGGGTGATTTTCGACTTAGGAGCACGTCCGGATAGTAATTTGGAGGTCTGTAGTAAAATTAGTCTTGAAATGGCGGAATTTGGATTTTTGGGAAGTTTGACCGGGAGTGGACATTTTGATATCGGGGTCGGATTCCGATATCAGAAGTTGGAATAGGTCTGTAATGTCAAATGTGACGTGTGTGCATAATTTGAGGTCAATCGAATGTGTTATGATATGTTTCAGCATCGATTGTAGAAGTCGATGTTCCAAAGCTCATTGATTTTGACTTGAGGTGCGATTCGTCGTTTCAAGGTTGTTATGCATGTGTTGAAGCACCGAGTAGGTTCGTCTCGTCATGTAGAACTTGTCTGCAAAGTTTGGCACTATTTGGAATTGATTTGATAGGGTTCAAATCTTTAGTTACAATTCTAGAAGTTCTTGAAATTTCCTTTGATCTTCATGCCTTTTTGGCGTCCGATTCATCATTTTAGAGGTTATTTTGATGTTTTGATTGCTCGAGCGAGTTCGTGTGATTTTTTCAGACACGTGTGGGTGTTTGGTTTGGAGCCTCAGGGGCTCGGGGGAGTTTCAGATTGTTTTTGTTCAAAGTTTGAGTTCTGGTTCTGGTGTCATCACATTTGCGATGTATTTATCGCAAATGTGACAATCATAATTGCGAAGCAGCCATCACATTTGCTCATAGTGGGCTGTTGGGGAAGGTTCGCGTTTGCGATGTGGGGTTGTCCGCATTTGCGAGGGACGCTGCCGCTTTTTCGAAGAATGAGACATCGCATTTTCGAAGTATTGTGTTGCAAATGCGACGTTGACATGAAGGCTTATTTTTCGCATTTGTGATATATTGTCCGCATTTGCGAGGGTTGCATTTGCAAACCCCCTATCGCAAATGCGACATCTGCAACCTGTTAAGTGCTGAGAATTTCGAGACTTAGCTTCAATTTGATATGTTGTGAACCGTAGTTTCGATGGGAGGCGACTTTGTGAAGGGATTTTCATACCAAATCATTGGGTAAGTGCCTCTAATCAATTCGCAACTATATTTCATGATTTTTCACAAGATTTAACATCAAATTCATAAGAAATCTAGGGATAAATTTTGGAATTTGTCAAACTTTGAAAAATAGAAATTTGGGATTTAAGAGTCGAATAGGACTCAGATTTGGAAACAAAATACATACTTGGACTCGTGAGGCTATGGATAGTCAAAACCTACCCTTAGACCCGGGTTTTGACTGAGCGGGCCCGGGTTTTGGCTTTTGTTTACTTTTTAGAAATTTAATAAAAATCACATCTTTATTAATTGAAATTATTTTCTCTTGCATTGTGTGATGTATTCAAGTCGTTGTTGACTAGATTGAGCCGAGTGGAGGTGAATCTTGTAAAGGAAAAACTCAATTGAGTATTGAATTAGCCGAATTGAGGTAAGTGTCTCACCTAACTTTGTGGAGGGGATGATACATATATGAGGTGACGAGCATATATGCATGTGCCAGGGTTAACCATGCTCGGGAGGGGGGGGGGGAGAATTATGTTATAAATTGTGTCTTGTAAATTCACGTGATCTTCTTGCTTCATTCCTTACTAGACTCCTAGATACTAAGAACATAGTATTAAACGTTAGAGACTATGACTTAGTTTATTATAACTTGATCCAATGTGATGGAATTCTGAGAATACATTGATGTGTTTAGCTCGGTCATCATTATGCATAATCATTAATACATTGCTACAGCCGATATTCTTGAGATACTAGATTCTATAGTTGGGTTATAGATCATTCGTGAGATTTGTGGAAATACTTGAATAACAAGGTTCTTGCGGGTTTATTGAACCATTGTTTACTTGGAAAGTTGTGATTGAGATTCATTTTGATTATTCGTTTAAACATTCTCCGTGATGTTATTTATGTTCCTTCCCTTGTGGTCATTGTTATACACATGTCTGGTAAGGAAGAGGGTAAAGTACGGAGGGTGATGTCGTGCCATTGTATATACATTATCATGTGAGGAGAGTGTAAAGCATGAAGGGTGATATTGTGCCATATCATTGAGAGTAAAAGCACGAAGGGTGATGTCGTGCCATATCATTGAGAGTAAAAACACGAAGGGTGATTTTGTGCCATATTATTGAGAGTAAAAGCACGAAGGGTGATGTCGTGCCATGTTATGTGAGTAATAGCACGAAGGGTGATGCCGTGCCATTGCATTTCTATTATTATGCTTTCATGTTGTTGCGAGTTCATGGCACAAAGGGTGTTTTCGTGCAAGTGAGGACGAGAGACATGCATTATGTAGTGATATCCTTTTCTTGCAGATATCTACATGTATTTACCTTGAGTAGTTATTGTCGTATTCATGGTTCCTATGTGATTTGTCATCATTGTTCTGTCTTTATCCTCTATCACAATTGTTGTTGTGTTACCCATGCCTTCTATTTGCTTAACTTGCCAATATTATGCCTACTTCCTGCTGTCATGATTGCATCCATTTCATATGCTTTGTTTCACTTAAGTATAGGTCTTCTTCCTTGTTAGCCGTTCATGTCTCTACTTGTTATTTATAAAGATCATGTGTTCTCTTCCTTATTTATCATATCTATCTTCATGCCTTCACCATGCTAATTAGTTGAAGTTACATTCTTTTTCCTAAATGTTGTCATTACTTCTATTCTTTCTGCCTAGTCTGTTGCTGATGTTCTTATGATAATTCTCGTTCGTCATTTCTAATTGTGTATTTCCTACTTTGTCATTTCTCTTATCGGCATTTCTGCCATCCGGTTGGTATTGGTTACATATGATTGGTGAGGATGAAATAAATGCATGAATGGTGTTGTCGTGCCGTTGGATTTGATGTCTTGAGTATACTTATCACATTATGAATGTTTTGAGTTGATTATTGTGGTTGGTTTTCGCTCTAAGGAAAGGATTGGGAGAGATATTGGAACCTGTTGAATTGTGATTTCTTCCAGTACTCTGTTATTGTTTTGTACTTTCGTTTCGTGCACTATATTCTGTTATATTGTAGTATAGTTCTATTGCTAGATTTCGGTACAGACCTTTATTAGTGAGTACATTTTACTATAAAGCCTTGTCACTACCTCGGCGAGGTTAATCAAGATACTTACTAGTAAATGGGGTCGGTTGTACTGATACTGCACTTTCGTACCTTGTGTGCAGACTTTTGGAGCGGAGCTGCTGGTGATGTTGGGAGCTGACCCTGAAGATGTTCATGCACTCCGTATATAGCCACTACTTTTCCTTGGTGGTTGTAGATTTTACTAGTTTGTTTATGCAGTTTTCAATAGATCATGTAATTATTTGTATCTGCTTGTAAATTCTAAGTCTTAGAAGCTCATGATTTGTACTATCAGTTCTTGGTTAATGTGTAAAATTTTAGTTATTCCTTATCTATTTTCATATAATTTCATTTGACTTGTATTGTTGGTTAGTTGGATTACCTAGCGGGTCAAGTTAGGTGCCATCACGACTTGTGATTTTTGGGTCATGACAAGTTGGTATCAGAGCTCTAGGTTCATAGGTTCTATGGGTCATGAGAAAGTGTCTAGTAGAGTCTTATGGATCGGTATGATGAAGTCCAAAACCAATCTTCGAGAGGCTACATGGCATTTAGGATAAACTTCCCGTCTTTCTTTTGTTATCGTTCGACATTGATTTAGCTTGGAGCGTAACTCTTTGAATTCCTTCCACGCATCCCTATACATATGCCAGCGCTCGATATTAGTGGAGCATCGACGATATGTGACTCCCTGGATGAGATGCGAGATGTGATTCCTATTTGCTGATGGCGGGTCAATCTGGAGGACTTGAGGCCGAGTTTGGACTGTAGCTTGAGCACAGGGATTTTCGGGTGTATGAACACTTGCTTTTGGACTTAAATGTCAGGTATTGTCCCTATGAGTGGAATTTGTGTTCGGCAAATGGTTGGATGACTAAATGATGAGTAGGATGTGACCGCGGCTTATGTTCAGATGACTAGAATGGGAAGAGAGGAGTTTGCTTGAGGTGCAAAAGGGTCTGATGGGTGCTTGGTTTCTTTCTTCATGGGACGTGTAGTTCCGAGTTATGAGTGTGTTGGAAGGTTTTTCATGTTGTTTGGCTGCAGGACGAATTTAATTCTCATGCCTTATTGAGGATTTCAGAAGCAGGAAGATTAAGTGATGGCTTAGTAGCTGTGGCTAGAATCTGATATTTACATTGGATGGTGTCGAGGATCGTGGTATTTCTACGTCACTGCGGATTATGCATTTCATTAACATGAAGATTAAGTCGTGGAGGAAACGACTTTCAATTTACAGAAGGTCTCTTCAGAGTGGGTGCCTCGGTTGTGGTGCTTTGGGGTGCTAAGAGGGAATGCAGCGGCTGATGGGCCTTAAGGCGGTGTGGTTCTTATGCTAGAATCTCTTATGGCGAGCTTTGGGTTAAGGATTATGGTGTTCTCACAAGGAGGGGTATAAACTTGAGGGTAATTTGGAAGGAACTCCAAGGAAACATGGCAGTTTGATTGTAAATTAGATCAACACGGTAATGATATGATCGGTTCTTTGGCGTACTTATGATGTGGTGGGTCTCCACAGGTGTTTCGTGGAAACGCTCATGGGTTTTGGGAAACTGCGTGGCTTGGTTTAGTTATATGGATTCGGTTCTGATAGTTTGGGTATGTTGATCATGCTCAACTATGTCTTGTAGAAGACTAAGCGGGCGTTGCAAATATAATCGAGGGTACTACGCCCGAAGTCGATCCCACAGGGAATTTACGTATCAATTGAGTCTATAAAATACTACATTGTTAGTTAATCACTTTTCTCAAGACTTTTGAATATCAATTGGTGATGTTTACTAAATCTAATAACAAAATAATAAATTAGCAATTAACTAACAATATAATGTAAACAATGATAATAAAGGGTCTATGGTTATGGTTTCCCCCGTTGGTGAATTCTTCCTTGGATATTTCTTATAGTTTAATTGGCTATCTCTCTCAATCATGAACGCTCTACCTATCATAAATCTCTCTCAAGTAATTATGATAATTTACTAGACGCACTCTCTCAAGTTACGCTAGCTAGATTGCATTACAGTTCACTT
>ML434153.1:0-26548 GCA_005239525.1 Nicotiana knightiana | reverse complement strand
TTTCAATCAACTATAATAAGAACGTAGTTGAACAAAAAGAGATTAATCAACCAAAATATATTAATATCACAATGAATTCATCCCCAACGGGTTCTACCAAAACCCTAGACTAAAGAATTTAGCTACTCATGTTATTGAGAATCAAAACTAAAATAAATTGCATAATGGAAATAAAAAGTAATGAATACTAGATGTAGAAATCAATGTTTGTCACTTCTATGGTGTTTTCTTGTTGAATCCTTCCGAACGCCAGGGGCTGCCTGGCCTTATGGGGTAAACGCCCCCTAACACTAGGTAGGTTCAGGATTTAGGGGGAAAACGCCCGGCTACAGCCCGGGTGTCTCCTTTTCGCATTTTTGACGTATTTGCATCCCTTTAGTTCCGTTTCCATCTCCAATTCACCTACACATGAAATAAACTCTATTAAGCACATAACAAGTGTATTTTTATCATTAAAGCACCTCAAATGTATGGTATATCACATATTAAACTATGCATTCTAGCCTCGCATCATATGTGCAAACGTATTCCAAGGGGTTCTCGATGATTTCTATCATAGTTCGAGGTGAATATTTCCTACTGTGTGAGGAACATGTTGCGTATTGAGATTTCCTTTGGGATGAGATCAAATAGAAGGTTTCCGGCCGATCAGGATTGAGTTTTGCATGTGCAAGGTCACAGTTCCATTTTAAGGGGAAGGTCATGAATTCTTGGATAGCACGGACGGTTTCAAATGTCTAGATGGATGCTATTACTACTTGCTATTCCTAAGAAGGGTGTACATTTTCGAAGGAACATTGTGATTTGACTTACGGATGCATCATTTATATTGTGGTGCTCGACTGGTTAGTCGATTGCTGAGATATAGATTTTGTTAGGTGGCACGAAAGAATTTTTAGAAGTATTCCTCGTGAGATGATCGTGTTCGAGAGATGTGTTAGGCATTTGGGCGGTGGAGTTTGAGATCAGATAGGGTGACTCGTGTGTTCTATGGATTTGTGAACTATGAAATATAGCAAAAGCTAACCAGATGATAGTGTGTGTTATGGATATGTCGTTGTGGACTTTTGGAGGGCTATTGTTCCGTTCAGGGATGACCGGAGTTGAGGTGGGGGCCTATTGGTAGGCCCAATGAGGATGTGTATTATGTATCGGGTCGTATTTTCTTGCTCCTACGTAGCTGTTACCACATGTAGATCATCGAGCGGAATGGATATTATTCGCGCCTTGGTTTATGTTATATGTTTCTCTCTTATACTGAGAAGGATTGAGGGTTACATGGTTCTTCGCACGCATATTATAATTCAGTTTAGGCTTCATGTCACTATGGGCGAGATGACCTTCGTGATGTTGATTTGCTTATTGCACCATAGTTGTACTCGTCCTTCTCAGTATTTTTTATTCCTAATAGTTTTCCCACGGTTATATTTTGTCACTAATATGGTATTCACTCTTACCTGAAAATTCATGTCACTAACATGCTATTCACTCTTACCTGAAAATTCTATTCACTTTTTTGCTAAGTTTGCATATTCGTTCATAAAAGCGCATTCGAGTGCACAAAAAGTAGAAAGAGAATGAAAGACATATTCAAGGTAAAACAGGGAGATACAGAATTGCTTCGACAATTTGTAGACAGATTCCAACGGGAAAGAATGTTATTACCCAGAGTACCTGACAACTGGGCAGCTATGGCATTTGAGAGAAATTTGAACGAGAAAAGCTCTGAAGCTACGAGGAGACTCAAATAAAGCTTGCGAGAATTCCCAGCCACAACGTGGAATGATGTTTATAACAGGTATAGTACAAAATTAAGAATCGAAGAGGATATCATAGCTCAATCTAAGGTAGAGGAAAGGACGAGTTCAAGGCGATCAGAATCAGAAAAGAGAACTGGTAAAAATAGGTACGAGCCATATATGGGACCTTCAGGAGAGGAAGCTCGTCCAAAGTTTGAAAATGCATAGCCTGATCACAGACCATCAAATAGAGATTCAAGTTCATCATCATCAAGATTCAGAAAAGATCGAGATGAACTTAATAGACGTAATAACACAAATACGAGAATTGGAGACTATAACTTCAATATAAGTACTTCCGAGCTTATTGTTGTTCTAAAAAACATGGGAGATAAAGTTCGATGCCCCATAGAGATGAGATCAAATCCAAACAGAAGGAACCAGACTTCTAGTGTGAATTCCACAATGATCAAGGGCACATAACATCAGACTGCTGGTTATTACAAAGTGAAGTAGAACATTTATTAAAACAGGGCTATCTAACAGAATTTTTTAGTGAAAAAGGCAAGCAGGCATATATGAAGAACAGACAGGAGCCCCCAAAACCACTATCTCCAAAGAAAACAGTAAATGTGATAAACGGTGGAGAAGAGGTTAATGGCGTAACCTATACTGCAGCAAGAAAGACGATGAAGTTCACAATAACTCACGGGAAGCGAACTCGTGAAACCTTAGAAGGCTATAGTATAACATTTGACAATACAGATGTTGATGGGTTACTGGTTCCTCATAACGATGCACTGATAATATCTTTACTTATGCATGACACTAATGTGAAACGAGTATTGACTGATCCAGGTAGCTCAGTGAATATTATTTTATTGAGAGTTGTGGAGGAAATGCTTATGGGAGATCGTGTAATTCCAAAAGCACATTCCCTGTTTGGGTTCGATAACTCTACCGTCATCACCAAAGGGGATATTGAGTTAAGAACTTATGCAGAAGGAGTCATCAAAGAAACAAAATTTCAAGTCATTGATACGGATATGGTTTATAATGTAATTATGGGAAGGCCATGGATTCATGACATGGACGCTGTACCATCTACACTACATCAGGTTATCAAATTCCATTCCAAATGGGGTATTCGGCAGATCTGAGGAGATCAACAAATTTCGAAGAATATCAACTCAGTGGTATACTCGAATCAAAGAGATGTGGAAGTAGAACTAAAAGACACGGGAACAGCTCAAACAGATGTGGGTGCAAGTGATAAAGATACGGTAAATCAAATCATAACGGAGGTTACATCAAAATAGACGGACGTGGACTCCAGGCTAGATGTTATTTAGAAGCCAGAAGAAAATGAAAACATAAAAACAACTACTGAGGAACTCGAAGCTATTCCATTATTCGAGCAAAGACCAGAACAAAGAATTCATATCGGAACAAGGCTAAACCCAGTCAGAAGAGGTAAGTTGATTGAATATTTAAAATCTAACGCAAATTGTTTTGCATGGTCCCATTAAGATATGACAGGTATACTCCCAGAAGTGATGACTCATAAATTGAATGAAGACCTATCATTCGTACCTGTCAAACAAAAAGAACGGTAAATGGAGAGTCTGTGTAGATTACACTGATTTAAACAAAGCATGTCTAAAGGATTCATTTCCTTTACCGCACATAGATCAAATGATTGATGCTACTGCACGTAACGAATTATTAAGATTTCTAGATACATATTCTTGTTATAATCAGATAAAAATGGATCCCTCAGACGAGGAAAAAACTTCCTTTATTACAAACAGGGGGACTTATTGTTACAAAGTCATGCCTTTTGGATTGAAAAATGCTAGAGCCACGTATCAAAGGCTGGTGACCAAGATGTTCCAGGAACATCTGGGGAAGACAATGGAAGTATACATCGATGATATGTTGGTCAAGTCAACACAAGCTGAAGACCATTTCCAACATCTTTCAACAACATTCGAGATTCTTCGCAGGTATAATATGAAACTAAATCCAGAAAAATGTGCCTATGGCATCGAATCAGGTAAGTGTTTGGGTTTCTCGTATCTAATAGAAGCATTGAAGTAAATCTTGCTCAAATTAAGGCTATTGAAGAAATACCAGATATTATCACAAGTAAAAAAGAGGTTCAAAGGTTGACAGGTAGGATTGGAGCTTTAGGAAGATTTATTTCATGATCTTCAGAAAAGAGTTTTAAATTCTTCTCAGTGTTAAAGAAGAAGAATCAGTTCGAATTGACTGAAGAATGCCAGAAAGCTCTCAAAATTTGAAGGCTTACCTATCAAATCCTCCCCTATTATCCAAGCCAAGGGATGGAGAAAGATTGTATGTCTACCTTGCTGTTGCAGAAGTAGCTGTAAGTGCAGTCTTAATAAGAGAAGACAAAAGTAAGGAATCTCCTATTTATTATGTAAGTAAATCCTTATTGGATGCTGAAACTAGATACCCTCATCTAGAAAAGCTAGCTTTAGCTTTAGTCATGGCAGCTAGGAAATTGAGACCATATTTTCAATGTCATCCTATTTCTATCGTAACTTTATATCCCTTGAGAAATATTCTGCATAAACAAGAATTGTTAGGCAGATTGTCCAAATGCGCAATAGAATTAAGCGAATATGATGTTGTTTATCAACCTAGGACAATAATAAAGTCTCAGGTTTTAGCAGATTTTGTCGCAGATTTTAATACCAATATAATTCCTGAAGTAGGAAAGGAATTACAAATTTTTACCGGAGCTAATCTAGGAACATGGACTTTATTTACTGACGGTTCTTCTAATGTTAAAGGAGCCAGTTTAGGAATTGTCTTGATACCTCTTTCAGGTGAAACGATAAGGCAAGCGATTAAATGTTATCCTATTACTAACAATGAAGCAGTGTATGAAGCTGTCATTGCATGTCTTGAACTAGCACGAGAACTCTCAATAGAGCAAATTGTGATCAAGAGTGACTCTCAACTGGTGGTAAATCAGATGTAGGGCACTTACACCGCTAGGGAGGCTCGAATGCAGCAATATCTAGAAAAGGCACGGGACCTGGTCAAGCAATTCCAATCGTGGAAGATCGTGCAAATACTCATAGAGGAAAATGCAGAAACAGATGTGTTAGCCAACCTTTCCTCAGTAACATATGTAACGAATGAAGAAAATACTATTGTGATACATTTATTTCATTCAGCACTCGAACAGGATAAGCACGAGGTAACATTTAATAATTTAACCTGGGATTGGAGAAACGAGATTATAAATTTTTTTCAGTACGGGATCGTACTTGAAGATAAGAAAGAGGCTCAAGCACACCGACGAAAATCCGCTCGGTACTGTCTGGCTCGAGACAATTTATATTGCAAAATTTTTGGTGGTCCTTTAGCAAGGTGCCTCGAACCTAATCAAACCGAGTACGTGATGAAAGAAGTGCATGAAGGATGTTGCGTAAATCACGCAGATTGAAGGTCTTTAGTTAAGACTCTAATTAGAGCTTCGCCTAAAATGGCGGAAGATGCGGAAAATTTTGTAGCCAAATGCGATAAATGTCAATGCTATGCTAATAACATGCATCGACCCGCAGAATTATTACATCCGGTTGTATCCCCATGGCCATTTATGCTATGCTAATGTCAATGCTTATATTTATTCAAATTTGTTGTAAAGAAAACAGTTATGAAAGAGTTATAGATGATACGCGAATACATGTAAATTATTACGAAAGTTCAAATAATACAAAAACTTTCTTCAAAACAGTACTCAAAGGAACATGTGAATTCCTATTTCTTTTTTGTATATCTGCACCATTATGAAGTTGAGACGTCTTCTTCATTAAGTGTCATTTATAAAAGGACCCTCTTTCTCGAAGAGGGAGAGGCCGAAGGGGGAAATGGAAATAAGGCGGAAGGAAATGGGGATGCACCTCTTCTTCAAGAAAAAGGAGGCTCCTATAACCCTTGAATTATAGATCGTGTTTATTTCAAAAAGACACGAAAGATCAAAGCATTTTTATGCAAACATTTAGAGTAAATCAGAAACTCAAAACACACAAGTTGAGCCAAAAAAACTTAAACTTAACATTATATGATGGTTAAAACTAAGTATGAACTCAGTTCAAACCTATTTTGTTTATACAAAATTTCCCCAAAATTGTCCTGAGGACTTTCCAAAAACTTTACCCCCAAATAGGACCAAGGGTAAAGCCACCAATTGTTTCTCCACATAAAAAAAGGAAGGGTAACAACACTTTCACTTTTCACTAGGGCGGTTAACTTCATCAGAAGGAAGGGCAGCTTGAGATGATGAGGGTTGAGCAACAACTTCACCAAGTACGATCTCATCACCTTCGGGAACCTCAACCTCAGGTGATGATAAACTTTGACTTTGCCGATCCTTTTCGATTGTCTCTTTGGTTTTAGCAATCAGCTTTCAAGTCAAAGTTTTCCTGGCTTACCTCCGTTAATGTATCAAGACGGGTATTCAAGTAAGCCCAACTCACATCAACGACTGCTTTATCCTCGAGAGCCTCATCATCCTTCTCCCATTGATCGACCTTTGCTCTCAACTCATCCCTTTCAATCAAAGTTGCATCATAGGAAGCTTGAAAAGGGGCAAGGGATCTCTCCAAGAACTGAACCTTATTAGAAGACTCACAAAGGTCCTCTTGAGCTTGTGTGAGCAATTGAACAAGTTCTCCAGAGTAAGCCTCTTTCTGGTTCAGTAAGTCCTTTAATCTTCTTATTTCCTCAGAAGCTCAAGAAAGTTGTTCAGCAAATAAAGATTCAAGGAGATTTTTGTCCTTTCCTAATTGGTTTGATGAAGCCTTCTCAATGGCTAGCTCCACTGCTACCCCTCTTACCTGCTGCTCCAAGGTACATTTCTCCTCCTCTACTGCTTCCATGTCAAGTTGAAGACTCAGGAACTGCTCTTTCCAATTATCTGCCTCGGTATGGTAGTCATTCATCAACTGCTCCGTATGTACAATCCTTTTCATCAACTCTATGCCAATGAGATAGATCTGGAAAAAAAAGGAAAATATGATACGGGTAAAAGCTAAATTCTGAAAAATAAAAACACACGAAGTGTACCTTCAAAGATGAATGTACAATTTCATTCATCCATGTAAGAGAATTGTGGGTTTCCAACTTCGACTTTTCAACAGGGCCAATCAAAGTCTTTAACCATACATCTGCCTGGGGATTTCTTCAAAAGGCTGCCTTCAGCAGGAACCTCAATGGTAACTTGTTTCATAACCCCACTACTAGAAGACCCGATTTCAACATGAGAAAGCACGGTGGTAGGGGTAGTCGAAGGAGCCACGGGTGGCACAGTCGGGGCAGCAGAAGACACGGTTAATTTATGTTCCACTGGAGTAGATGTCGGAAAGATGGCAAGAGGCGCTTCCTCAGAAATTGAGCCTATGTGTTCTTCATGAAACCCTACAGAGAATAGTTGTTCAACTTAATCATGGGTTAGCACCATCAGGCTCAGTCACGGGAGATGGACCGGGAAGTGGAGCAGATTCATCATCAAACACAACTCATCTCCTTGCTCGCGACCTACACACCAACGAGCCTTCCTCTTGCTCTTCTTCATTTTCTGCAGTCTAGGTCCTATTCACTTTCCTTTTTTATGAAGAGCCTAATATTATCTCCTGAGCCTTGGATAAGGAGAGCCTCGAAGCAGTTATTGCAGCAGCAGTGATACCACGAACAGGAAACCCCAATAAGAAAAGAGGGTCAATAAAATTCGAAGGAATGTATGAAGAGAAAAAGAAAGTAAAGAAGAAGCTTACCATGAGTTTTTACTTTCCAACCAAACCTAACAGAAAGGTACTTCCAAGACCTTTCCTCCATTAGGGCAATCGACAACAATTTTTTTACCCAACCACGAAAAATGGGAATATCGTTAACAGTTCCCATGGTTGCTGAAAAAAGACAAAAATAGTTACGAGAATGAACATTCATCAAGAGATGGAAAGAAGTCAATAGATAACTTACGTGCAAAGTTCCACTTCTCAGGGAAGGGCATATTTTCTTCACCTACTAATACACTAGTAGGGGCAGCAACAAACCTAGCATACCATCCTCGGTCTTTGTCATCATCAGGGATGACCAAAACTCTCTTACTTCTCCCCACAAGAGTAAAAACTCCCTGACGGAATAATTTGGGAGAGTAAAGATGGATCAGATGATAGAAGGTAAAAGGGAGTGAATCCAAATTCGCTAGGTACCTAAGGAATGCTACTGCCCTTCAAATAATAGGACAAATCTGTCCCAAACACACGTTAAAGAAGCAACAAAATTCTATAATGACTGGATCGATGGGGGCCTAAAACCTAAAGTGAAGGGATATGTATATACGAAAGAGAAGTCAGCCTTATAAGAAGTTATTATTTGATTTTCATTGGGGACCAAAATCAGGAAATCATGGAAGTAACCTGGTTTTTTATTGCCTTACTATTGTGTACAAAGGAAAGCTCACCGGGTATGATTTCGTCTACTATAGGTTCACGAAGTGGTTCATTGATCCTCTATTCCTAGAGGAAGATCTATGAGATGATGAAGCTCTAGTTCTAGAAGAAGACGATGGAGTGACATTAGCCCTAGAAGTTGGCGGAGGAGTTATATTACGTTGAGAGGGATATCCTCGAGTAGATGTTGATCCTAAACTCCTTAATATGCCACCTCTTCTACTCCGAATTGGAGCAGAAAAAGGGAAGAGTTCATCTACGATTATGACCTTTTAAAGGTCTGGGTTTGAGGAAGACATAACTAAGTAAGAGAGAAATTTGTAAGTTATGAAAGAAGGATGAAAGTTTTTGATAGAAGCAAAGGCAAAAAAAGGGTATTTATATGCAAAGACAACTGTCAAAAAAATGGCAAACAATTATGGGAATGCCATTACGAAAACTGTCATTTCGTGACTAATGCAGCCGCAAAAAGCCTTAAAACCCGCTAAAAAATTACAGAACCAATTTGGGATCGCCACGTGGCACATGTATTAAATGGAAGTGACAAGCAACGTATAAGTTGAGAAGCAAGCTCAATGGCATGAGTGAAACGGCGGCAAAAAATTTCCGCCATAAATAAGTATCCACTTACCAAATATTCAGTTGCTAAATAAATGGTAAGTGGGGAGACTATCTGTATTGGTAAAAATAGATATTATACATGGAATTAATCAAGTGGATGACATGGCAAGCCACGTGGATCAATAGAAGACCGACAGCTGGAGGAAAGCTCGGAAAGAGATACGAAGTAAGAAGATACGGGGGCTAAACACCCACGAGATGATTAGAAACGGGTGCCCGAGCCTATTCGAAGAGTTGAAGAGTCATGGTCAAAATGAACTACGGCAGAAACGAGGGCAGATTCATAGATCTTCAATCAATGAGTTCAAACGATACAGAATCTTTACGCAACAGTTACGATTATCTATTATAATGTTTCATTAATGATATAAATACTCATTAATGCTCAATCGTAAAGAAGAATAGACATTGTACTCAAAGCTCCCTATAAAATGGAATGAAATATTACTTGTATGGGGACATTCTTATCATTATTGGAATACACTCTTTATTTTGGCGTTCTCAACTATTCTCCTCTCTATTTTGAAATCTAATTTCCTTTTTTATTTTAGCTAATTTTTCCTTGATTATCAGTAACGTGTGTACTTCTTAAAATAAACTTTGACTAACAATCAGATTCTTTGGTTAAACAAAAATATGGGTGTTTTCTATTGTATGGCTAGTCACGAATATTACTCTTTCGATTACGCTGTCAATGGAGCTTTCTCAAGTTCAAATTATTACAAATTCTAGGGCCAACCAAAATCCTCCATTTGGATTGAGCCAACTCCTTTCCCTCCTCATGATTGTAGCAAAGAATGGTTAATTAGTAAAACTAATCATTCCCTGGATTTTTTTCCTTTTCTTTTCTTTTGGTGTTTATCTTTTCATTAATTAGTAATGTAGAGAGGAACTCCTTACTTAGCAATTTTATTTATTTTGCACAGTTGTTTATGAGTGCATTTTTTGTATTTACTAAACTAAATATGATCCAAAGTAGAATTCAATAAATTTACACTATTGAATTGTTTATTTTTTTATTCGTGAGTTTAATTCATTTTCTTGGAGAAAAATATAACATAACTCTGACCACAAGGCAATATATATAGTTGCAAAAACAATAACCGAAACATTGAGACAAAGGTATCGGCAATATATATAGTTTCAGTTTATAAAAAATCGGTTTTACTTGACGTTAAAAATAATGACGTTACACCTACAAGTGATATTGCTAAATATCTGTGCTCATGATTTGTGCTTCTTTAATTTTTCCTGCGTATATACAAAGTGACATTTTCAATTCCTTCAATTTTTGATTTTTTTTGATCGGTTTTTGCTGATAAAATGAGGAGTACGACTACTCAGATCCTCCACCGAATTCCATGGATTATTCTAATCCATATTTCCTGAATTCTTCTGGTCATCCTGGAGTGAATATTGTATCACATGTTTTCGATGGTTCGAGATATGGAGCTTGGAGGAGAAGTGTATTGATAGCTTTGTCAGTGAGGAACAAATTAGGTTTTATCAATGGATCTCTCAAAGTGCCTGCTCAGAATTCACCTCAATTTGAGACTTGGAATCGATGTAGTGATTCAGTGGCTTCTCAATTCCTTAAGCAAGGATATAGGAGATGGTGTTCCGTATTCAAATACGGCAAAGGAACTCTGGGAAGAGTTTGAAACTAGGTATGGACATTCGAATGGAACTCAATTATTTCAATTGCAAAAGGAATTGACTAGTATTTCACACGGAACTGATCACATAGCGACCTATTTCACTAGACTTAAACGAATTTGGGACGAATTGAAATTTCTAAGGAGAGGTATTTGAAAGCTACTGAAAATCAGAAATTGATTCAGTTGTTGATGGGATTGAATGAAGCTTATACCTCTATAAGAGGAAATATTTTTATGATGAAGCCTTTGCCTACTCCAAGTGAGGCATGCTCTATATTGTTACACCAGGAGAAGCAACATGAAGTGCATGCCTCTATTTAATTTCCAGGAGAGACCTCTTCTTTCAATGCCGCAGGTGTGAAATCTCATAATGTCAAGTGGGAGAATAGAGGACATAATCAAAAAGGAATCTTTGAGGGTCGTAAAACTGGTGCATTTTGCAATTACTGCAAGAAGCCGGGACATTACTGCAAAATGGATTAGCTGATCACACTGCTCCTTTCATTAGTTCCAAAAACTGCATTTGCACTACTTTGTGCACCTCCATCAAGCAACTCTTCATCCAGGTTGGCAAGCTGCAATGGCCCCCGAATTCAAGGCTCTTGAGGCAAATAGAACATGGGATTTAGTTGAACTCCTTCCCGGAAAGAAACCACTGCTCTGCAAACGAGTTTACAAGGTCAAAACCAAATGTGATGGTATTGTTGAACGTCTCAAAGCTCGTCTAGTCATTCGGGGAGATATTCCGAAAAAGGGGATCGATTATACCGAAACATTCTCCCCGGTTGTGAAGATGACCACCATCCGTTGTATTCTTAGTGTAGCTGTTACACGGGATTGGCCTATTTTCCAGTTGGATGTCAATAACGCTTTTCTTCACGGTGAATTGGATGAGGAGGTTTTCATGTGACCACCACCTGGTTTATCTATTTCATCCCCTCGTCATGTTTGTCGTCTCCGTAAGTCGTTATATGGTCTCAAACAGGCTTCACACCAATGGTATGCAAGACTTTCCAATGCTCTATTGTCTCGGGGATTCACTGTGTCGTTGAATGACTATTCTATGCTCTATAAGCATCAAGGATCCTCTTCTACAATTCTTGCAGTTTAAATGGCTCAACCTGATCATCTTCACAATTTTTGTCCACTGAATTTTTCTTTCCCACTTCCATGTAAATACCTTGAACAAAATATCAGTCTATCTTCAATAATATATCCTTCTGCAATAGATCCTTCAGGTCGACATCTATTACGAACATAACATTTCAATTTGCGCAAGAACTTACATGATAATAATAATAGGTAGTTAAACACTTAGCATGATAAATTAATAAACCACATTAAATTAAAATTATGAAATGCAAAAACATACCTCTTTATTGGCTACATCCACCTGTATTGTACAGGTCCAGCAATCTTAGCCTCTCTTGGAAGATGAATGACCAAGTGCACCATGATATCAAAAAAATGCAGGTCGGAATTTTTTCTAATTTGCTCAATGTTATTGGAATTTGAGTTGCAAGCTGATCTAACACATCAACTCTTACTGTTTTTGAACATAACTCTCTGAAAAAAATACTTAGCTCAGTGATAGCAGCATAGACATTGCTCGGCACAACTCTGTGTAATGCAAAAGGAAGCAGCTATTCCGAAAGAATATGAGAATCATGACTCTTCAGCCCATAAATTTTACGATCCTTTAACTTTACGCACCGTGATAGATTCGAAGAATAACCATCTGGAACCTTAATATTTTTCAAAAAATTGCATACTTTAGACTTCTCATCCGGTGATGAAGTATAGCATGCTGCTGGATAACACCATGTTCCATCTCTTTGAGTTGGATGCAAATCTCTTCTTATACTCATTTCCTTCAAATCACGACGAGAATTCAGATTATCTTTTGCTTTTCCTTCCATATCTAATAACGTCCCAATAATATTGTCACAAATTTTTTTCAATGTGCGGGACATCTAAATTGTGACGTATTAAATTATGTTTCTAATAAGAAAGTCTGAAAAAGATGTTTTTCTTCCTCCAAGTATGAGTGGCTTTACCCTTTCTGTGTCTTTTTTTTTATGGGTCTTACCAAATTTAATGTCTTCCAAGCTAGCGAACTGATTTAAAATATCATCACCAAAGAGAATTTTAGGAGGAGGTCTTCTTTCTACTTCCCCATTAAAGTCGCATTTATTACCCCGCTACTTATGGTTAGATGATAAAAATCTACGAGCACCCATGTAAGAGAACTTACAACAGTAATTTCGACGAGTAGTTGGAGTCTCTTTATTGCATGAAGGGCAAGCCAGAGCTCATTTTCTGCTCCACTAGACAAGTATGCATAGGCTGAAAAATCATTTATTGTCCATAAGAGTGCAACCCGCATACAAAAGTTCTCCTTTCTTGAAGCATCATATGTATTGACTCCATTATACCACAATTTTTGCAATTCATCTATCAAAGGTTCTAAGTAGACATTGATGTCATTTTCAGGAGCTTTAGGATCAGGTATCAACAAAGATAGGAAGCAATATGGTCGCTTCATGCACATCCAAGGGGTAAGTTATATACACTAAGAATCACTGGCCAAGTGCTATGAGAAACACTTAAATTACCAAAAGGATTTATCCCGTCAGATGCTAATCCAAGTCTCACATTACGAGGATCTCTAGAAAATCTCGGATGAGATGAATCAAAGTGTTTCCATGCATCAGAGTCAGCTATATGTTTAAGAACCCCATCTTTCAAACGCTGATTATGATGCCATGTCATGTCTGAAGCTATTTCTGATGACATAAACAATCTTTGCAATCTTGATTTCAAGGGGAAGTAACGTAGAACTTTTCGAGGAACTTTCTTCTCAATCTTTCCTGAAGTAACCCTATTAGGTTTTTGACCTTCTCTTGATTTCCACCTAAACTCACCACAAACCAAGCAAGATTCAGCTTTTGCATTATGTTTCCAAAATAACATACAATCATTTTCGCAAGCTTGTATTTTTTCATAAGAAGGCCGAAATTTTGAATCAATTTTTTTTCTCCATAAAATGATTCTGGTAAAGTTTCACCGGAAAGAAGTGCTCGCTTAATTAACTTCATTATGGTATAAGTTGCTTTATCACTCAACCCGAAAAGATACTTAATTTGGAACAGTTCCACAACTAGTGACAACTTGGAGAATTGCTCGCAACCAAGATAAAGCTGATGTGCAGCATCCGCCAACAATTTGGAAAATTCGGAAGCAAGTTCCGAAGTATCAACCTGTTTGCGCTTAACCCCACTAGAATAATCCATAATATTTGCACCAGCAGCATCATAAATCATTTCAAATATATCATCATCTTGCTTTTTTCTTACTTTCTCTTGTCTTATTTCATTATTGTCGGTGTTTTGCTCTTTAGGAGCAAATTCTCCATGATAAAGCCAACGTGCGTACCCCTTGACTATCCCAAAAATTATTAAATGTTCCCTGACTTCATCTCTAGTCTTATGGAAAACATTGGTGCATTTCTTACAAGGACAAGGAATTTCACATTCTAGTTTTGTGTGCTCAAAAACAAATTGAAGAAAATCCTCAACTCCTTTTCAATATACATTGCTCAATCTATCTGTACAATGCATCCAAGTCTTGTCCATTTCAAATTTCCTACAAAGAAAAAAATAAGATCAATATACATCAAAAATAAAAATATTCCAGATTTTCAAGAGTTAAGCACAACCTCAAATGAAAAAAAATTAAAAATACACAAAAAGTATAGCTAAATGCCTCTCAACTATCTTTTAGCATAAGAAACTATTATGGATTATCTCATAACATGGTGCCATGTTAAGCATCCAGAAATTAGAAAAAAAGCTGAGAACAGATTAACACCAACCAAACTAAAAGAGGACGAACAAAAAATTGACAAACAGAGAACAGAGTAACGCCAACCAAACTAAGAGACGACGAACAAAAAAATTGACAGACAGAAGGCATGTCTAAATGTAATAAAGGTTTAAATAGAATTTCTTCAAGACCAACACAATAACATGGTACAATGTTAAGAATCTAGAAATAAAATAAAAAAACTGAGAACAGCTTCAAGGTGCTTTTAACTTCAAATGTTGATTAGCAAAAAAAAATTCAATGTTAAATTCTTCTTAGGCCCGCGCCTACAACACATAGTCACGTACAAAGAGATAAATAAGTCCACATAAAGATGGATCTATGATTTCAAGTCCACTCGTTGATTTCGAGAATTCTTTTTTTTTATCTTCACTTTCGCCTGAAAGCGGAGGAATGTCTCATTAGTTATAACTAACCATTCCATTAAACAATTAGAATTTGAAATAAATATAGAATGAGAGATATATATGATATAGAATCAAATATAGAACTGTAATAAAAAATCAAAAGGATTTCAAATGACAAAAAAAGAAATGAAAAAGAGCATTTACCATTCAAATTGAAAATGAAAATAAAAGAATATTAAATCCCTATCTTTATCTCTATCCACGGAGATACCTATCAATATGGAGAGAGATCTATCTATGAATCGGCCTAGACTATCCTCTATCCGGATAGATATAGTACATCTTTCACAGTAGAAGACGCAACCCCAATTGTAACGACCCGACCGGCTGTTTTGAGGATTTAAGATTTGTTCGGTAGCATATGGCCTTGAGAAGCTTCACATTGTGTATATTGACATGCGTGCATGGTAGGATTCAGTTATCGGATGATTCGGAGTCGAATTGGAATAAGGATTCTAGTTTTTGGAAGCTGAAGCAGTGAAATTTGATCGGAATTTGACTTTTTATGTAAACGGCTCCGAAATAAGTTTTGGTTAATGTCAACAACTTTGTATGGTGATTTTGGAGTAAGGCACGTGCCCGGATTTGGATTTGGAGGTCCGTAGAGTAATTTGAGGCAATTCGGCGAAAAGTTGGAAAAGTTGAAGTTTGGAAAATGGAGAAGTGGACCCACAGTTGACTTTTGTGGTATCGGAGTCGGAATGCGATTCCAAGAGTGGAGCAGCTCCATGATGTCATTTGGGACTTGTCTGCAAAATTTGGCGTCATTCCGGGTTGAATTGATAGGTTTCGGCCGGAGTTTTAGAAGTTGAAAGATTCGAAAGTTCATAAGCTCGATTCATGGTGTGATTCGTAAGTATGTCGTGGTTTGATGTGATTTGAGGCCTAGAGAGGGTCCGTAGTAGGTTATAAAACTTGTTGGTATGTTTGGACGGGGACTCGGGGGCCTCGTGTGTGTTTCAGACGAGTTTCAGATGGTTTTCATAGTTTAGGACAGGTCTGGTTCTGGTGTCTCGCACCTGCGACACCTTGGAGCGCAGGTGCGACTCTACTTCTGCGTGAGCCTGGTCGCTTATGCGATCCTTGAGGTATGGGAGCTAGCCCGCTTCTGCAGGTGCTAGCATGTAGGTGCAAAGGCTGCTTCTGCGGTCCTGTAAACGCATCTGCGAGTAATCTCGCTCCTGCGGTTTCCCGTTTCGCTTCTGCGGTGCCGTTGGTGCGACTCTAAATACGCAGATGCGGTCCCTGGTTTGGTAAGTCGAGTTCGCAAATGTGAAAGTCTACCTAGAAATGCGATAGCGCAGGTGCGCTTCTTCGTCCGCAGATACGGAAGTCCTGGACAGATTCATATAAGCCTAGGGTTGTCTATTTTACTTCATATTTTAAGTTTTGGACTCCGGATTTGGGATCGACTTTTGAGGGTTTTCAAGCTAATCGTTTGGTTAAGTGTTCTTCACCTAGTATTTAATGTATTCCATGATTTTACCTTCATTTATGTCATTAAACTTGTGTTTTTGGTTGAGGAAAGTGTTGGTTTTTGAAGAAAAGTTTTAAAATAAAAAATTGTGATTTGAAGGACGAAATGGTATCGGAATTTGATAATTTTTGTATGGTTGAATTCATATTGTGTCACGTCCCATTTTGCCCTCCGAAGGGTATCGTGACGGCACCTAGTCTTTACGACTATGTAAGCCTAAAATTTTGCTGAAAATAATAGAATCAATAAAATAAAGACAGAAAAGAACTCAAGAAGATATAACATAACTGCTCAGCACGTACACTTTCACTTCCCAAAACCCGAAATGTCACGATAGTCACAAGTTCTGTACTAAATGTAGCTCTATACAATGGAATAATGGAAAAATACATAAGTCCTCTATGCCTATACTAGAGTAGAAGGGGACTCGTGGGATTCTTCGGACACGGCAGAATTACCTCGCGGTCTCCTGGCAACTGCTAGAACGACTCCTAGCCACGATAATGGGTGTTGGTACCTGGATCTGCACATGGGGAAAACATGCGCATGAAATGGCGTGAGTACTCCACATTCTGTACTCCGTAAGTGCCAAGCCTAACCCCAGTCAAGTAGTGACGAGGTCAGGTTGAGGCTTTACTGAGTTTTTAAAACAAGTCAATATAAATATAAAATAGTGAAACATAGATGAGCAATGATAAACAGGATTAATGGAAACTAGGAGAGTTCATAACAAACAGAGAGCCCTCGGCTCAGCACATCATATATCTCAACAGTAAATGTGCAATGCAGTACAAGGGGAAAGCTCCCGGATCTCAGTCTGTAATCCCAATTTAAATATGTTATTTTATACAGGGGGAAAGCTCCCGGATCTCTGTCCGTAGTCCCAATTTAAATATTCATTTCTGTACAGGGGGAAAGCTCCCGGATCTCGGCCCGTAGTCCCAATTTAAATATGAAATGCAGTACAGGGGGAAAGCTCCTGAATCTAGGTCCGTAGTCCCAATTTAAATATGCAATGCAGAAGTATGTCAAATGCAGCTTAATTAGACAGTCCAGGAAAACGACATGAAGAATAGAGTAAAGCTACCTAAGCATGGTGCGACTAGTAGCAAATAAGAGGAAATCAAGTAAGAACAAGTAGGCATGCTTAATCTTAAGCAATCTACTTAGTTAAGACAAGAAACAATAATATATGAATGAAAATGAGCGATTTCATGGAAGTAAAAATAGGATTTTAGATACAATGACCCGTGTACGCACTCGTCACCTCGTGTACACGGCGTCCACGTAGCAAAATCAGTATAAAGTTGCCTAAGGGGAAGTCCCCAACACAGAATTAGGCAATCCACTTACCTTGACTACGCTAATCAACTCAATACCACGCTCTTGCCACGAGTAACCAACTCCGGGTGGCCCAAATCTAGTAAATTCGATTACATAATGTAAATAACACTTTAAGGAATCAAAATAGCTAATTAATTCGAAGCTAATACGCGAAATTAGGAAATTCGCACAAAAAGTCCCCTGGGCCGACGTCTTGGAATCGGGTGAAAATCACATTTTCCGAACCCCCATTCACTCACGAGTCTAACCATATAAGAATCTCTCAAATCGGAGGTCAAACACCCAAGCAAAACTCAAACAATTGGTCTATGAAGTTCATCCCATTTTTCCCATTTTCTACCCACAAATTTCGAAATTAAAGGTTGAATTTAAGATTGGAATCATGGAAATTGATCTACAATGGATGGAAATCACTTATCCAAATTACCCAGGTGCAAAAGTCTTCAAAAGTCACCCTTCCCGAGCTCCAAAATTCGAAAATGGTGAAAATAGGCTTAAACCCTCGAAGTGGGTTTAATATTCTGCCCAGGCCTAAGTTGTGAAGTGCGATCTTGGATTTAAGGATGCGATCGCACAGGGTAAACCTCACCTCCTCAAAGTGGACACTGTGCAGTCGCACAGTATTACCTGCGATCGCGGACAATACTTGGCTGGCCCCTATGTGTCCGCATCTAGGCCCACGCGAACGCACAGCGTAAGGCACCCCTGCCCGGCCCATTAACCTTATGTGTTCGCGTCTCCCCTGCTGAGATCGCACTGACCAAAATGACTGGGCCCAAAATTTGTTCTACGCGATCGCGGCCCACAACATGCAATCGCACTGAGTAATTACCTGCTGCTCTAAAAACCAGCAAAACAACTGAAGACTAAACCAAAAATATACCTGTTGAACACCCGAAACACACCCGAGGCCTCCGAGACCTCAACCAAAACTACCAACCAACTCTAATACCCCATTCAAACTTTGTCGAGCCTTAAAAAGACATATCATAACATCAAAATCATCAAATATGCATAGATTCATGCCTAAGAACTTAGGAAATTTCTAGAATTCACATATGATGCCGAAACACGTCTAAAATCATCCTAATGACCTAAAATTTTACACACAGGTCATAAATGATATTACGAAACTGTTGTCGCTTTCGGAATTCCATTCCGAGTCCGATATCAAAATCTCACCTATCGGCCGAAATCGTCGAAATTCTAACTTTCGTCAATTCAAGCCTAAATCCACAACCGACCTCGAAAACACATTCTGAATATGCTCCCAACCCCAAAATCACCCAACGGAGCTAACGGAGTCGACGAAATTCCATTCCGGATTTGTCTTCACACAGCTCAAGCTACGGCCATATTTCTAAAGGTAAATTCTACATTTATGGACTATGTGTCCAAAATCACCCCGGATTTCATCACTCAACGCTCCGACAAGTTCCAATAACATAATAGACATGGGAGAAGTGGTTATCAGGGGGTTAGGGGCGCTAACTCTCAAAATGACCGACCGGTTCGTTACATCCTCCCCATCTTAAGAAAACCGTTCGTCCTCGAACGAGCATAGAAACAATCCTGAAGCTGAGAAAAGATGTGGGTACTGACTCCGCATATCCTGATCGGTCTCCCAAGTGGCCTCCTCAACCAGCTGACCCCTCCACTGAACCTTTACTGATGCAATATCCTTTGACCTGAGCTTCCTGACCTGCCTGGACTGAAATCCAAAACATGAGTCGGGTCACCGTGATACTTCCGGAGCATGGAGACGTGGAACACCGGATGAACCCCTGCTAGGCTGGGGGCAGGGCTAGCTCATAAGCAACCTCCCCAACACGCCGCAACACCTCAAAAGGGCCGATAAATCTCGGACTCAGCTTTCCTTTCTTCCTGAACCTCATGACGCCCTTCATAGGCGATACCTAAAGCAAAACCCGATCACCAGCCATAAATACCAAGTCACGAACTTTCCGGTCCGCATAGCTCTTCTACCTGACTGAGTTGTGCGAAGTCTCTCCCTGATCACCTTCACCTTGTCCATGGCATCCTGAACCAAGTCTGTACCCAAAAATCGGGCATCGCCCGGCTCAAACCATCCCACGGGAGACCTGCACCGGCTACCATACAAAGCCTCATACAACGCCATCTGAATGCTGGACTGGTAGCTGTTGTTATAAGCAAACTCTGCAAGAGGAAAGTATCGATCCCATGACCCTCCAAAATCTATCACACATGCACGGAGCATATCCTCGAGAATCTGAATCGTGCGCTCGGACTGCCCGTCCGTCTGAGGGTGAAAAGCGGTGCTCAACTCTACCCTGGTGCCTAACTCCTGCTAAACGACTCTCCAGAACCGTGAAGTGAACTGTGTACCTCTGTCTGAAATGATAGATACTGGAACAACGTGGAGGCGAACAATCTCTCTGATATAAATCTCAGCCAACCTCTCTGATGAATATGTAGTCAGCACTGGAATGAAATGGGTTGATTTGATCAGACGATCCACAATCACCCAAATAGCAGCATGCTTCCTCAAAGTCCTAAGAAGTCCCACCACAAAGCCCATGGTGATCAACTCCCACTTCCACTTTGGAAGCTCGATCTGCTGAAGTAACCCTCCCAGTCTCTGATGCTCACATTTGACTTGCTGGCAGTTGAGACACTTGGCTACAAACTCCGCTATATCCTTCTTCATCCTTCGCCACCAATAGTGCTGTCTCATATCCAGGTACATCTTCGCGGTACCCGAATAGATGGAATACCGCGAACTATGGGCCTCCTCAAGAATCAACTCTCGAAGCCCATCCACATTGGGCACACAAATCCAACCCTGCATCCTCATCACACCATCATCTCCTATATTCACATCCCTAGCATCACCCCACCGGACTCTATCCTGAAGAACTAAAAGGTGGGGATCATCATACTGGCGCTCTCTGATACGGTCATAAAGGGAATATCGCGCAACCACACAAGCTAATACCTGGCAAGGCTCAGAAAGATCCAATCTCATAAACTGACTGGGTAAGGACTGAACATCTAAGGCTAGAGGCCTCTCCGCTGCATGAAGGTATGCCAAACTCCCCAAACTCTCCGCCCGGCGACTCAAGGCGTCGGCCACCACATTGGCCTTCCCCGGGTGGTATAATATAGTGATGTCATAGTCCTTAAGCAACTCCGACCACCTACGTTGGCTCAAATTTAGATCATTTTGCCTGAATATGTGCTACAAACTCCGGTGATCCGTGAATATCTCACAGGGAACACCGTATACATAATGACCCCATATCTTCAGGGTGTGAAAAATCGCTGCCAACTCGAGATCATGAAAAGGGTAGTTTTTCACATGAACCTTCAACTGTCTGGAATCGTAGGCAATCATCGTACCTTCCTACATCAACACCGCTCCCAAGCCAATCCTCGAAGAATCACAATAAACTTTATAGGACCCGGAACCAGTGGGAAAAACCAACACATGAGCTGTAGTCAGGGCTGTCTTGAGCTTCTGGAAGCTCTCCTCACACTCCTCAGTCCATATAAAAGGTGCACCCTTCTGGGTCAGTCAGGTCATAGGTGCTGAAATGGATGAAAATCCCTCCACAAAACGGGGATAATACCCAGCCAAACCGAGGAAACTGCGGATCTCAGTAGCTGAGGACGGTCTGGTCCAACTCTGTACCGCCTCCACCTTCTTCGGATCTACCTTGATCCCATCCGAAGACACCACATGGCCTAGGAATGCCACAGAACCAAGCCAAAATACACTTAGAAAACTTGGCGTACAACTTCTTCTCCCTCAATGTCTGAAGCACGGTCCTCAAGTGCTGCTCATGGTCCTCCTAGGACCGAGAATATACCAGAATGTCATAAATGAACACAATGACCAAAGTATCAAGATAAGGCCGAAATATGCTGTGCATCAGATGCATGAAGGCTGCTGGGGCATTGGTCAGCCCAAATGGCATAACAAGGAACTCATAGTGGCCATATCTGGTCCTGAAGGCACTCTTCGGAATATCTGGTTCCCGAATCTTCATCTGATGATAACCCTAACGTAGATTAATCTTGGAGAACACCCTAGCACTCTTAAATGGTCAAATAAATCATCAATGCGGGGCAATGGGTACCTGTTCTTCACTGTTACCTTATTCAGCTGCCAGTAGTCAATACACATATGCATTGGGCCATCCTTTTTCTTCACAAATAACATTGGAGCACCCCAAGGTGATACACTGGGCCTGATGAATCCCTTTTCAAGCAACTCCTTCAACTCGGGAGGAGCCATGCGATAGGGAGGAATGGAATGGGCTGAGTGCCCGACAACACGTCAATGCCGAAATCAATGTCTCTATCGGGTGGCATAGCCAGAAGATCAGCTGGAAATACATCAGAATAGTCCCTGACAACTGGAACTGACTCAACTGTAGGGGTCTCAGCACTAACATCTCTCACATAAGCCAAATATGCATCACAACTCTTTTCGACCATCCGCTGAGCCTTAAGAAAAGAAATGACTCGGCGGGGAGTATAATCTAAGGAACCTCTCCACTCTAACCTCGGTAATCCTGGCATAGCCAGTGTCACGGTCTTGGCGTGACTATCAAGAATAGCATAATCATTACGCCCGATAATATTACGTCGATATTACGTCCCGCAGTATTATATTACGATAATATTATGCTTCGCAGTATTAAATTACGACGATGTTGCACCCCGTAGTATTGTACGTTGAATTTGTTATAAGGAAATTAACATCAGTCGAAGGAAAACATTATTTGAAGGTTATAAGGATTATGCTATTTCAAACAAGTAATGAGTAAATTCGTGAAAGTGAGAGGGGAAACAAGTCAAAGAAAATAAATTTTCGTCCTAGTATGGCATTTTGGGATAAAATATGGCCCGAGCTAAAATACACGGTATTTATGGACTAGTACCATACAAGGTACCCCATGGCCATGTTAGTAAGGTGTATTAAAATAAGTAGAATTTTAAGTAATTTGAGATAATTTTCAATTTTGCGGGTAATTGATTAATTATCGGGTAACGGGACATTACCTAATTAACTAATAAGGGGATTGATGCGAGGCTAGAATTCATAGTTTTACATGTTATATGCCTTACATTTTATGTGTGTTAATGATAAAAATACACTTTTTATGTGCATAATGGAGTCTATTTCATGTGTAGGTGAATTGGAGATGGAAACCAAGCTAAATGGATGCAAATACATCGAAAATACGCTCAAGAGGCGAGGAGGAGTGCACTGGGCTATAGCGAGGCGTTAGAGCTGAAACGCCTGACCCTGCCTGGCGTTAGCCAGGCGTTAGAGCTGAAACGCCTGCCTTAGCCTGGCGTTAACCAGGCGCCAGGGCCCAAATGCCAGGCACCTGTTCCAGCTAAATTCGAGTTTTTGAAGAGTTTAAGTGTTTCCCGGTTGGAATAGAAGTCCCCTACATGTTTAGGGTTTATCCTAAACATATAAATAGACCCGAAAAACACAACTTGGAGGGGATTCGAAGGATTCAAAAGAGGAAATCATAAAAGTGAAGGAAAACCTGTGGATTACTACTCAGCAAAGCAAAAACATTGATTTTTATCTCCTTAGTTCATTACTTTGTAATTCAATTATGTAAGTTATTTTAGATTTGATATTTATGAATATGAGTAGCTAATTTTCTTAATCTAGGGTTTTGGTGGAACCCGTTGGGGGACAAACTTATGGTGATATTAATATAGTTTTAATTGGTTGTGTAATCTCTATTTGTTCAACTACGTTCTTGTTGTAGTTAATTGAATGGCCATCAATTAGCTGTGCCTATTTAGTGCGCATCTACTTGAGAGAGAGTGCATATTTAGGTAATTATTTGAACAACACCACCCCTAGAGTATAGACGAAAGTCATAACCGAGGGTTTAGAAGTTGGATTAGAAATAACGATACTTCGGGTGCAATCTAAAGTGAACTGTAATACAATCTAGCTAGCGTAACTTGGGAGAGTGCGTCTAGTAAATTATCATAATTAATTGAGAGACATTTATGGTAGATAAAGTGTTCATGATTGATATAGATAATTAATCAAGTTATAGGAATATCTGAGAAGTAAGTTCACCAACGGGGGATACCATAACCTTTGACCTTTATTATAATTGTTCAAATCATATTGTTAGTCATTGTTAGTTTATCATTATTGTCAGTAGAAATAATAATACATCACCAATTGATATTCAAAAGTCTTGAGAGAATTGATTAAGTAAAAGTTGCGTATTCTAAAGGCTTAATTGATAAGTAAATTCCCTGTGGGATCGACTCTGGGCATAATACCCCGGATTATATTTGCAACGCCCGCTTAGTCTTTTATAAGACATAGTTGAGCGTGCTCAGCGATAAAGATTAATAATTTTTCCCCAAAACGTGGCAACATGAATCTTACCAAACAAATGACTAAGTAGTCATATTGGCTTAATGTCCATTTAAAAGATTCTAAGATATTCACGTGTAAAGTAAGATTATCAAACTTAGTTCATAACACTACAAAATTTAGTGTCTTCCTAACATCTTATTCAAGAAACCTTCAACCAGAATTGGTTTCATACACGGATCAACCTTTATCCAGCAAAATTCCAACGAGATTCTTGCAACAAAATAATTCCAACGGGAATTGGTAGAGCCATAGCAATGTAAAATTTTGCGGTTCTAAAGGAGTACGGTGCAATATTTTCCAAGAAATATTATACGAATGTTTTCCTACTCCAGGTATGTTAAGGCTATCCCTTCTTTCTTTTGGCATGGTCCAAATTATACGGAAGAAACGAGCAAACTCATGGTTTCCAAAAATTACTCTATTCATAGAAATACTAGGGGTGTCTATATTCTTGATTCCCCATGTGAATTATTATTATCTTCTGTTCATGGGTCTCGAAAATACGTATGTTGGTAAAGTTTATTTCATGATATTAATCAGAGTCATAATGACCTTATGACGTAACGAGAGATTTTATTGACGTATTTCATATGCATTTCATGCATTTACATATGCACATTGACCCATGACCAGATGGCGTTATATACGCGTATATATGTAAATATATGTATATGGGATATGGGAAAAGGTTATGGCGTTATATACGCACCACCACCTGATCAACTGGCATATGATGATGATGTTGCCCACAGTGGCTGAAATATGGTTCAAACGGCATTATATACGCGTATATATGTATGTATATTCAAACAGCATTATATACACGTATATATGTTTGTATATGGGATATGGGAAAGGTTATGGCGTTATATATGCACCACCACCTGATCAGTTGGTATACAATGATGAATTTGCCCATAGTGGCCGATATGATATGATGGGATGCCCTCAGAGGCTGATGATGTTATGAAACATGTACTTATGCACGACATGACATTCATATGCATATGCATGACGCTAAAAGTAATTTATGATTTACAAATCTATTCAGGCTTACAGGTTGAGTCATGTGCTCTATACTTCTTCCATCTCTCATGTACTTATTTATGTGCCTTACATACTCGGTACATTATTCGTACTGACGTCCCTTTTGCCTGGGGACGCTGCATTTCATGCCCGCAATTCCCGATAGAGAGGTCGAGAGCCCTCCAAGTAGGCTATCAGCTCAGCGGAAGATATTAGTGCGCTCCATTTGCTTCGTAGTCGCTTGTTTGGTTAGTATGATTTAGACGTGTATTGTTTGGTATGGCGGGATTCTATCCCGACCTTTATGAAATTTATGTACTCTTAGAGGCTTGTAGACATATGTCATATACGTGGAAGATTGTACGAACTTGTCGGCCTATGTTTTGAGTTTATAAATGATTATGTTGGTCTATTAGGCCCGTATGTCACGTGTATATGATGATGTAATAAGAATGATACGTTACATTGGTACACGGTCGAGTAAGGTACCGGGTTCCTGTCGCGGCCCATCGGTTTGGGTCGTGGCAATAATAGGGAGACATCCAGTCCATACCCAATATAACATTGAAATCTACCATACTGAGTAGTAGTAAATCAGACCTGGTCTCAAAACCACTGATAGCAATCAAACATGACCGATATACGTGGTCCACAACAAGAGAATCTCCCACCGGAGTAGAAACATAAACGGGGGAACTCAAAGAATCCCGAGATATCCCCAGATGTGAATCAAAATAAGAAGACACATATGAATAGGTAGAACATGGGTCAAATAATACCGATGCATCTCTATGAAAAACGGGAACAATACCTGGGATGACCGAATATGAAGCAATGGCCTCGGATCGGGCCGGAAGATCATAGTACCTGATCACGCTCAAATATGTCTTGTAGAAGACTAAACGGGCGTTGCAAATATAATCCTGGGGTATTATGCCCAGAGTCGATCCCACAGGGAGTTGACGTATCAAGCACGCTGTTGAAATACTACTCAGCTGTCACCTGATGTTATTTAAATGACTAATAATAAAAATTAAAAGTAAAGATTAGCTACGCTAATGTATNGTATCGTTATCTCTAATCCAACCTCTAAACCCTCGGTTATGACTTTCGTCTATACTCTGGGAGTGGTGTTGTTCAAACAATTACCTAAATATGCACTCTCTCTCAAGTAGATACATAATAAATAGGCACAGCTAATTGAGGGCCCTTCAATCAACTACAACAAGAACGTAGTTGAACAAATAGAGTTTAATCAACCAATCAAAGCTATATTAATATCACAATAAGTTTATTCCCCAACGGGTTCTACCAAAAATTAGCTAAACATGTTCATAAGAATAAAATCTAAAACAACTTGCATAATTAAACTACAAAGTAAAGAAGAAAATATGTACAAATTGATGTTTTGCCTCTTATCCACTGTAATCTCGAATCTCTGTGTTTTCTCCTCTTGTAGTTGTGTTTTAGGAGTCTATTTATAGGTTT